>PVKE010020150.1:0-27757 GCA_004027555.1 Craseonycteris thonglongyai
CAACCATGGGCCTTATTATCTGGGCACTTGAAAATTGAGAAATAGTTCTTTCCAGGTTAGTGATCTGCTGATTAATTGGATTAATGAGGTATGTGTAGCCTTAAGAAAACAAAGCAAAGAAGACTTATTAATTTAACAGGTAGGGAAAGAAACAATGAAAAAACAGTTGAGTAGCAGGCAGTTAAGAAAGCAAGCTAGGGGGTGAAACAAACTGTAAGTTAACTAAGTCTAACTAAATCATTAATTCCTTAAGTTTCACACTAACAGTAGCAGTTTTTTTAATACACAATTTTTAACAATAGTAGGAAAATATCACAAGGCATATTTCAAAAAAAGAAAGAAAGGAAGGAAGGAAGGAAGGAAGGGAGAAAGGAAGGAAGGAAGAGAGAAAGGAAAATAAAAACAAAAGGAAAAATGTGGTCTATTCAAATGATCAGAATTAACTTCCAGAAACTATTCCAGAGGAAGAATGGGCATAGAACTTTATAAACAAATATTTTAAAACTAACTTGTGTATGTTCAACAAATTAGAAAAAAATATGGAGAAAGAGTAAAAGAAATTAGCAAAATGATATATAAAAATGAGAATACTAATAGAGATAACAATTATTAAAAAATACTGGAGCTCAAAAATACTATAGCTGAATTGACAAAATTTACTGGAGAGTTTCAGCTGCAAATTTGAGCACAAAGAAGAAACAATCAGGGGATACAGGACAGCTCAGCAGATTGGGTGCTTGCCTCACAATTGTAAGGTTTTAAATATTAAAAAATGAAGGAGAAAATAAGACATTTCTACATAAACAAAAGTGTGGTAGTTGATTACCACTAGTGCTGTCCTACAACAGATGCTAAAGATATACCTCAAGATGGAATTGAAAAGGCATTAGACAGTAACTTAAAGCCATGCTAAGATATAAAGATTTGTTTTAAAATTAAATACATGGACAGATATAAAAGCTACTATTATCATAAACTCGCTTTGTATTTCTACTTTTTATTTTTTACAGTATGCACAACATAAATCTATTCTATGTTAATGCATATTTTGCCACAATAAAAAATAGAAATTAATAAAAAATAATTTTACATTTATCCTAATGGATACACAATGTATAAAGATGTGTATTGTCACATCAATGAAATAAAATGGGGAAGGACAAATTTGAATAAGACTGGAATTTTTGTATATAGTTGAAGTTTATAAAAAATCAAATTAAAATATATATTTTAGAATGTTATGTGTAATTTTGGTAACCACAGAAATATTCTAGGGGAAAAACCCAAAAGAAAATAAAAAGGAAATCAAAACGTCGCTACAAAAAAAATAACACACAAGAAGACAGTAATGGAGGGAATGATGGGTAAAAAAGAAGATATAACAGCAAACAATAAAATGGCAAAAGTAAATTCTTACTTAAAAATTACTTTTAATGCAACTGCATTAAACTCTTCAATCAAGAGACTTTATTAAATTTAAAGATTTATTTTATTGTTTTGGGTAGAGACAAAGAGAGACAGAGAGAGACAGAGAGTAGGAGAAGGGCCCAGTGAAGTCTCCATAGTTGTGTATGTATCATGAGTTTTTGACATGGGTTTGTTCCACACAGGTGGGCATGAGGAGCACAGGGCGGGAACTGGGCTGGGAGCCTCTCACATGGGAGGCACGCCCCCTTGAGCCAGGGGCCAAACCAGGGATGAGAACTTAACTAGGGGCCTCCCACATGGGAAATACATACCAGTTCAGCATATGGGTCCACACGGGCCGGGGCCAGTATGTGAGCCTTGGTTCCCAGGGCTGCAAAGCAAGAATTTAACTTGCTTAGCCATCTGGCTTCTCCAAGAGACTTACTTTAGATAAAACACAAATAGATTAAAGTGAAAAGTAGAAAAAAATATTGTATACACATAGTAACAAAAGAGAGGTGGGGTGGTTATACTAATATCAGACAAAATATACTTTGTCAAAACTTTAAAAGAGACAAAAAAATATATATGATAAAAAGGTTAATATACAAAGAAGATACACACATACACATATATGCAAAAACTATATAGGAGTGCTATCCAGAATGTATCCAGCCATGTAGTCATTCTCATTATATTGATAATGGCTGGATTATTTTTCAGACAGGCTTCCCATATACATGCATATGCAGCAGTAGCAACAACAACAAATATATATATATATATATATATATATATATATATATATATATATACACACACACACACACATATACATATAATGTATAGTTATATACAAGGTCTGAAGGTTAATTTGCAGGCTTGCCACCATTTGTTTAGATTGGCAGCACTGTACAAACTCAGTAAGTTTTCATAATCCTGGTATATCAGCATCTCACAGCTGTGTTTGTGCCAACATGTGGCAGTGTCTTGCTGAGTGCTATTCATTATTGTAGTGTGTTTTTGTGTGCCTTCATGAGAATGTCAGAGACTGAATTGGAGTAACAAATAAACGTTACGTTTCTTATTAAACTTGGTAAGTGTGAAAGTGAAAACAGGGACATGTTAGTGCATGTTTATGGGGATAATGCCATGAAGAAAAAGGCTACTTACAAATGGGTTAAATGTTTTTCTGAGGGGAGAGACAGCATCAATGATAAAGAGAAGTCAAGGCAGACAGGAACAAGGAGAAATGATGAAAATATTGCAAAAATGCAACAAATTGTGCAACAAAATCATTGGCTGACTATGAGAAGCATAGTAGACCAAGTAAATATCAATAGAGAAATGGGAAAATCTTAACTGAGAATCTTGGCGTGAGAAAGGTGTGTGAAAAAATGGTTGTGAAGGAGCTCACTGATGAACAAAAGCAAAGGAGAATAGAAATTTGTCAAAACCTGTTGGAGAGGCAAGAGGATGTTTGGATTTATCTTTGAAACTTTGCCACTCAATTCTGAATCTTTGGGCAAAGTAGTGCATGTTGCTTTAAAGTTTCTTCTGCTTATTTTTATTAGAAAGCTATTACAACTTTTTTGTACAAGTGGCAAAATACTATATCACTAAATATTCAGAAAAAGTTGTATTTCAATTAAGTAATATTTAAGTATATCTTCTTTAAAAGCCTCAAAAGTTAGTAAGACAAATTTAAAATTCAGATCAGGAAATGATTAGAGTCAAAGTAATGTTAAGTGCTAAGAGCTTTATCTATGCAAATATCTGTCCTTTAGAACTGAATGAAAACCATAAACGAGGAATACATAATTTTAATTGCATTCACTTTTAATAATGTAACGTAATTTTTATTATTGTATTAGAATTCATTTCAGAATAGTAGATATTTTGCAGCTCATTCTTATTCTTTCCATTATATTTCATTACCCACTCACTCCAATTGCTTCAATATTCAGATTCAGTACCTTAGTCAAAAATAACTCTTCAAAAGAGTTATAATGAGTCTAAGGTAATTGTGTCTAATAGTTTCACAATGATCGGAATGATATATCTACAGCAATTTTACTCTTTGATGCTACTTTTCAATAACATTTTCTTGGCTTGTAACTGCAGTAGTTTTTAAGAACTTGCATTTTTTTCACAAGATCTAATGACCTCTAGTCCACTTATGAAAAAAATGTTGATGTCTAACTTTTAACTGCTTAGAACAATGTGAAAGATTTTTGAGGAAAATAAATCACTGAGGAAAGAAAAAAATATTTGGTGAGGCTTAGTCTGAAAATTCTGGTTTTCATTACTGACATCAAATCTTAACTATGTTTAGAAATGTTAAAATGAGAGAACAAGATGGGTCTTCAACCTCCTGTGTTTCCTTCTTGTTTTATTTCTACCCCCTCTTCCAGTGTCATATCTTGTCTTTGGTATCCACTTGAGTCTATGAATCATTGACCTGTATCTAGTAAATCTGCAGTGAGTTATTGTGTCATCTTTGCTATGACCCTATAGTTTTAATATCAAAGGCAGATAAATTGCTGCCCAATTTATCTTAAAATGACCACTCTCCATAAATTTTCTAACTGAACTAAAATACAGAAACATTTTAATTCTCATCATGTTTTTGGATAGTTTTGTTAGATGTTAATACTGGGACATATAAATAATTATTCTGAATTAGTGTTCTATTTTGTATATGCTGTTTGTTAACAGCAAACACAGTCTCCACCAACGTGCAAATTAGATGCTTACAATAGTGGATACAGATTTTCTCATACCTGAAGTTGATATATATATACGGGTCCCTGAAAGCAAACCAATACAGCATCTAAGCCATTAAAAAGGAAGAGGGGAGTATTAAATAACAAGAAATGTAAATAAATAATTAGCAAGAACTGTGTAAAAATTGTGTATGAACATGAGTGTTATTTAGAAAAAATAAAGAAATATAGTAAAAAGCAACTTAAAAAACTATGATATATTGCAAATATAATAAAATCCAGAAAATATGTATTTTTTAATTTTTGTGTTTAGCTTACTTTTAAATTTTATTTTTCTGCATCTTTTTATTATAAATCTTTGGTTGCCTTTGAGTAGAACAATTATTTTACAATATCCTATTTTTCTAAAGAGGATATAAATGTAGTTCAGTCTTCTCTCTAGACTGCTTGATTGAATATTATTATTATTATTATTATTAATAATTGGGAGGCATCAATGACCACATAGACATACTTTATGCACATAGTACTATTCTAGGTTTTGAGTCAAAACCTCACAAATTGTGATACATTCTACTGTGTGTGATTTCCTATCAAAAATAAAATTTACATGTCTATATTCATAACAGAATATATGCTTTTCATTGGCATCTTTTAGGAACATTATCTTTTCTTACAATTTCATGCATTTAATGATAAGAAATTTTTCTATATAGTAGCTTAGGGTTCCACACATTTCACATCTGTTTTTGTTTTTACTTCCTGGAGGTGTTTACTGCTATTGAATATAATTGTATTTGAAAATAACTTCCAGACTTGTACTTTTAGGTTTTGGTGCTGGGGGAGTCCTCACAGTGGATGGTAGGCAAATTCCTAGAAGACAAGCCTACCCTTAAACAGCTGCAAACCTCATAAATATTTCTCACTCAATTCAGACTAAAAGTATTCTCAATTCCACATCCCTTAATTAAACCTTGCAAACATTTATAGTCATATCACACAAGTAGACACAAGGAGTATAGCACTGTAGAAGTAATAGTAGAAGGAGCAGTGGACTTAATTGTTAGACCAAAAATAATTTAATATTGCAAATTTGGCAAACATATCTCTTTCCAAGTAGAGTGCTCAGGCCCATTTCAGACTCCTGAAAAGGGTACATACAAGTGAGTTTTATTTTAAATCTACCTCTGAATATACTTGATATTTCAAGCACTTGGCCATTTCACATATATCTTATTTATTTTCTAAATTAATCTGGAAATTTTGGAAGTATTTTTATTTTATGAATAACAAACCAAGGCTCAAGTTACATGATACTCAAGATTCTGCTAGTAGTAAATTACTGAACCTGGATTTAACTGAGGTAAATATTTCTGAAAAGCCCATATTAGGCTATTTACAAAAGTTAGGCAGAGACAATGGTGATCAAAGTAGCTGATACCTCATTATAAGCAATTCACACTATCCTGATGCAGATGAAATTAGGACAACCTACTGAGAAACACTGTTTTATATCATGCTGCTCTAATATAGTCTAATTCCTTCATGCTTATAAAAATTAATTAAGAGCCAAGGATTTGCCTATCTTGTTAAAAACTTCACTGATAAACTAGACCAAAGGTAAAAGTCCTCAATCGGAACTAGTTTCAACCATAGAAAAAATATAATTTCAAAGAGAACCAAAGAAGAATCTTAATTTAAACTTTTTTTTTTTTTTTTAACATATGAGGGCTGTGTTTTTAAAAATCAAGCCATAAATGCCTCTGTTTTGTAATATCACATGACTGGATACTTTCTGGACAACCCTTGTTTATCTCCTTGTTTCTTAAGTAATACTGATGTCAAGACCAGATATGTACCTATGTATGTGTGAATACATATATATATATATAATGATTATATATATAAATATTATGAAAAAATATATATACCGGTATATATATAATTAAGTTAGCCTTATAGTATTTTCATGTACTGACCCTTTCAGTTCTCACGTATCTTAACCTACAAGGCACATCTTCAGTTATTTCTAAGTCCAAAGACTGACATGGTAAAGAAACTTACGGTGGACAATAAGCTTCATTTGTCAGGAAAGTGATTCTGAAAGTGAGCAGCAAGGCAACTGTAAGGTAAACCAACAAGATCAAAGAGGCTTAGAAAGCTCATGAATGAGAAAAACTGGAGGACAGAGATGGGTAAAATTACACTAGAAAATCTGTACGTAGTACAGTTTTTCTGTTATCTGTGCAACGTTTATAGATTCAATTGCATGGTAAAAACCTTTACGCTCAGTACTTTTTTTTTTTAATTGGACAGGAGGCCATCAGTACTAGCTATACTCAGGAGTGGGACATTATAAAAATACATCTGCCCCACCTGGCCATGGTGTTTTCTGACATACATGAATGTAGTCCATGTGATCTTTCTAAAGAATGAAAATTCTTCTTGGTATAAGACCAAGAAGATTTATTACACATAAAATTTTCTTGAGACAAATTTTTATTTCATTATAATTCTCATTACCATTATTAGAAACCCTTTTAGAAAACTTTTTTTCTATTCATTCTCCCAGCTTCCAAGTTCTTCCATCTGGGCTAACAATCAAATTAACAGAGATGTGGGGAAGCTGGGATGGCTCAGTGGGTTAAGTGTTCGCATTGTAGCCTTGGGGACCAAGGATCGAATCCCGGCCCTGGCCCGTGCGAATCCATATGCTGAACTGCAGTGTGTTTCCCATGCGGGAGGCCCCCAGCTCAGTTCTTGACCCCCGGTTTGGCCCCTAACTTGAGGGGGTGTACCTCCCACACAGAAGTCCCCTAGCCCAGTTTCTGCCCTGTGCAGCCCCCGCCCACCTGTGTGGAACAGAACCATGTTGAAAACTGATGATGTACAACTATGGAGACTGCTCTGAGCCCTCCCCCTTCTCTCTCTGTCTCTGTTTCTCTCTGTCTCTGTCTCTGTCAAAAACAATAAAATAAACCTTAAAATAAAACACAAAAAAAGAGACAAATTAATCGGAGAAAATCAAATTTCTATACGTGTTCATGGGAAATTCACATAAGCATGACACTTCCAAAGATAGTGAGGCAACACTGGGTACATATGACATTTTAAACAAAAGAGAAAAGGGAGGGATGATGTATTAGATTTCAAAAGTGAAAATAGGCACTTTAAATGTGGTCGAGGAAGAGCAGAACACACAGGGTGGACAAGTTCTTGCTGAGCAAACCAGAAACAATAGAACAAGCCTGAAGCCATCCTACTTACCACGTTTAATTCAAATTAGACTAAGGTAACATCCTAAAATTTTCCAACTTGTGTAGGCCTTTGTATCTGAATCTCTTAGGCAGAAAGGGGGAAAATCAAAGGTTCTTTCTGAGTCTTGTTTCTTAATAACTAGCTTAGAGTAAATCTCCAAAAGATAGCTTTAGGGTGGTAAAACTTTTGGTCCCCTTCAAATGTAATATGTTGGCAGATGTATTCCTAGTCCTCTAGGCAGATTTAGCAATTGATCAAAACTATATAACCTTGGCCTTTCGAGCCACCTCTTCTTGCTCGAGGCCCACATTCACCTCTTAGAAGTGTACTTTCTCTGCTTTTCCTTTCAATAAACTTCCTTTTCAACCCTGTAAAAAAACAAAAACAACAAAAAACTATATAACCTTATAGAACAGATCATTGTGTCTCTTTTCTTCAATTACGTCATTGACTATTTCACATACAGCTAGTTTAATATAAACTCCAATAAACCAGACCACAAGGCCTGCATATCCTGATTCTATATGAGTTTTGCCTATAGTACACAGTGATACTAGAAATAATAATGCATTCTCTAAGACAGCATATTGTAATCCTGTCCAGCTTCCACTGAAGTTTATATGCCTTGTCAATCCAAAGCAAGTCATCACCACAGTAAAGAACATTAAAGAAAAGCATCACATACCATTTGTTGGACTATTTAGTGTCCTATGGATTTTTACAAAATCATCTATTTGAGAAAATAAGATCCTAGATCTATAGATTCAAAGTAGTTACAAGCAAAGCCCTCTTGCAAACATTCTGTAGTTAATAGACTGTAATGATAGCCACTTGGGGTTCAATTTTCTATACCATATTGCCAGATAAAAGAGGTTTTGAAAATTCACACAGTTGGTTTTCAAACAACCCCTACTATGTCAAGTTTAATTTACAGGAATAAACTTCAAGCATGGACTAGAATTGAACAACATTCTTTTGGCACCAACTTCAGCAATAAATGTAAAGGCAAACAGCATGCACGTACACATCTACAAAGGACAGGAGCACCTGCTCTCCACCTGCAAAATAGACTACTTGAAACGTAGGTCAAGGATACAAAATGTGATTTATAACTGACTACATCAATTTAATGCATTTTCCCCCTCAGGAGAAAAGAGAATTTAGTGCAGTTAAAATAGCAGTGCTTTGGTGTTCTTGGCACTATATTCTGTTCAACTAAAAAACTTTCAGAAAAACAATAAACTGCTTAGTGATCTTTATATGACTCATATTCTCAGAGCTATTTGGGTGAATAAGAAACAAAAGAACTTGCTATGTGAGTATAATTGAATCTAAAGTTAAACAGGCACAATACACTCTTATACTTATTAACTACTGCTTCCGTGTATAATTCCCTTAATTTCACAAGTTCACTGTTTCCTTTCTATAAGTTGTTACCCAAGGTTAATTAATTCTTCAAGATGTTAATAGATATTTTGTACCTATTAATAAATGGATATAAGATTTATGTAGTCGTAGTTGAATGTGGAGAAATATTGGGAAAATAGAGTTAGATATATTTCATTATGATAAAATATTTCAGCAACTTAAATATGTTGATGTGCTTTGAAATCTTAAAAATGTCTGTTCTCCAAAATTAGTTTAACAAACTATATCAATAAATTTCTAAGAGTCCCTTACAGCTTTTAATATATATAATCTTATAAAATTCCAGGCCTGTAACTTAGCTTCATGAGAATTTTGTGGCCTGCTTTCTGAAAGCAATCTACTCTCCATATCAAAGTGACCCCCCCAAAAAGATGGAGAAAATGCCATATAATTCTGTGTTATCTTTGTTTTTTTCAATTATGATATAAATAAGATTAGTTTTTAAATTAACTTGTATTACTTTATAGTATTCTACACATTAAAATCATTCCTTAATTTAAACTCCATCATATAAAGAAGACATGTAGGGCAATTTTTTTTAACTTAGTGTTATAATTTATTAGATAGTGTGGACAATAGAGTGGCCACATACTAAACCTGGCAAGCTCAGTGGGGCCCATACAGTGGGACCTACACATTCAGAGAACGAAATTAACCACATGGTATGGACTGAACATGGAAATTCATAACTAAAAGTGGGTCATGGCAGGTAGTCACATTCTTGACTTGTAGCTTCCTTGACAAAGATCAATCTTTACCTTAAATGAGACTGCCTATGTTCTTTTTTGCATCTAAGATAACGTACGCTTGGAATGCCATAGTAATCCCTTTTCGTAGATCCCTCAGAACTCAACCCACTGCAAAAGACCACAAAATCCCTGATTGTCATCTTGCTCCCCAAATACCATCTCTATGTTTTATAAAATATTGAATATTAACTATCCTGTACTCATCAATGTAAAAAATTATGTGTCTCTCTGTTTTACTTTTTATCCAATCCCAGAGGTTTACCTGTTTTGCTTTCTCCCACCCCCTTAATCTACCACCAATGGATTTCATATAACCTTCCTTACATTTCCTCCTTTAATTCTAATATCTAAAATAAACTGCAAAAATTCCGTTCTCCAGAATATTTTCTTAATCTGTTGAAATTTTGCTTCCTGTTAATTGTCAGTTTGGCTTAAAAAAACTCATTCAAGTTCTCTACAGGTTTGGGCATTTCTTATGTCGACAATAGCTACAACAGTAAGACTAATAAATGAGCCAAACTAACCTAATGCTTGTGTTAAGCAAAGAGCAAGCTATTACTACTACATTACTTTAATAATGATAGCAACAAAAATATATTTTTTTTTATATTGAGCTTTGGTTTATCACTTAGATGTTAGGTTACAAATTTCAAATGTTTTACAACTTTAATTTGTTAAACCTTTACAACTGTTTTACACATGCCCTAAAAAATAGATAATAATTTTATTCTAGTAAAAAAGCTAAATTTTAGAAATGTTAAAATGCTGTAAGGAATTAAAAAATAAGAAGAGCAAAAAGTATTTCTCTAGCCTCTTAATTTCAATGTCTGGGACTTACACATCAAATGGATAAAAGACAGACTGAATAAATAAATAAATAAATAAAAAAGAAAAGAAAAGGAAGAGAAAAAGAAGAGCTGCACATGCATAAACATGGAAATTCACACACACAAAAAAAAGTAATTCAAGGAAGCAGCCAGCATTTGTGGGGCATATATATGAGCTTAGGCTAGACATAGGAAAAGATTTGGGCTTTTGAGAAGGGGGTATAAGTTCTGGGAAGGAGACCAGAAAATTATAGTAATCATCATGTTGTTTAATAAAGTTTTT
Organism: Craseonycteris thonglongyai; assembly: GCA_004027555.1. Classification (NCBI taxonomy): domain Eukaryota; kingdom Metazoa; phylum Chordata; class Mammalia; order Chiroptera; family Craseonycteridae; genus Craseonycteris; species Craseonycteris thonglongyai. The sequence continues at coordinate 10,679 of PVKE010020150.1, forward strand.
AATGCAAATGTAAATTGGTGCTTTCTGCATAGATAAGAGTTATTAAGAGCTCTCTTCTTCCCTGATCTGGGGAGAAGAAAACATCTTTAGGAATAAAAATGTTCTGTTTTAGTGTTCTTTTTTTTTTTTTAATACAAAAGGGAAACTTATGCTCTTTTTAGAGTTTTTGTTTGTTTGTTTTCATCTGATGGTACTCAATTGCCTTCAATTCAAAATAATTCTTAATCCAAGAAAGTATATTATGGGATTGCATATTCTGGCCCCCTTCAATATTTTACCAAAGTCATATAGCTAAAAAGTTGTGGCACAGGGATTTAATATCTGGTGAGTCATTTTTTAATTAAGGATGCTGTACTGCAAGCACACATAATCGTTTGACACATTTATCAGTACACATTCTCACTACAGTGCTTCACGGCCTTGAGACATAAATGATAAAGTGTTTTTTCCAAATAACTATAAATTGGAATAATATTTGTAAAGTAAAATTTGTTGATGTAAGTAATATCTAAACCTGTAGAGAATGTTTATAAGAGCTTATTTGAGCCAAATTGATGACATATGCCAGGGAGCAAGGTCTCAAATACTCTAGAGAATAATAATTGTGCTGATTCTTTGTGCCTTTGAAATTAAGAAAAAGACATAGGAAGATTGGAGGAAATGAATAACAGGGTAGTTAAGATTATGTGCAGGGAGATAGGGTTAATTTCTCTTTCTAGGGATATTACTTCTGGTATTTCACAGGTATAATAACCTAGATGAGCAAGAACAATTGACAAAGCTGGCTTAAAACCTTTCACTAAAGAAGTTATAGGCCTGGGGTGTAACTACACATTGTGGCTTGCCAGGTTAAGAATTTATGATCAGATCACCCCTGTGGGGTTACTTTTCATCGAACTACTTTTTTTTTTTTTATCCATAAATCTCATGTATTTGTTAAATTTTTTGAAGGCAATTTCCTCTTCTGGCTTATTCACAAATTCACTGATACATAAATGAGTCAAAGTCCTGGATGGACTGTCTGAACAACTTTCTATCACGTCATGGCCAGCAGACAGCTGGAATTGGGTCTCAGGTGTTCTGGGTTTTAGGAGATGAAAGGTGACTAGACTTTGAATGTGGGAAGGAATAAAATGTTGTTATCCCTAGTCAACTTCTGCCAGAAGAATGCAGGTTCCAGGAATGAAGTAGTGATAATGTGTTAACTCATCTGTTCCCATCAGTTTTGAGAGGAGGAAAACTATCCTTTACCCTTAGAAGTTAACCTGAAAACTTAACAGCAGTTTATAAGTACAAATAGCACAGTTTAAGTCCCTATAAGGACATTGTGAACCTAGACATATAGTCATAAACTTAAGCACCTTAGTATTTTAGCCATAGACAATATTCTATTCATACTCATAGAATTTGTGTAGTATTGTCATCCCTCAGGGTTTAGAGCATTATTAAAATGTCTCAATAAAACTGACATTATCAGTTCCTTATTACTCCCATAAGATCTCAAAATTAGAGTCCTTGGCCTAGCTGAGGATTTTTCTCCAACCCCTGTGATTCATGTTCTGACTCAAAGCTTTAAAATTTACTGAAAGAACTTAAGCTATCAGAGAATATTTTATGAAGTGTTTCTAAAAATTTTGTTCAGCTAGGGTTAACACAGCTAGAAAATCTCTGCCAGAAAGGCTTGGCAGCATTAGGACCCATGGTTATGGCTCAACAAATGGCTGCGTTCTGAGAAACAATGCTCTGGGGTAAAGGCTGTGGTTACTATGTGGCATATAAATTTTGAAAGAAGTCATGATAGTTCTTATTTCCAAGCCAAATTTGTGTAAGCCTGATAAAACTATACCTTACCTTCATTCTTTTCCTTAGCTCTTCCTAACTACCTGTACACGTACTGTATATTCACTCCATTTTACCAGTAAGCTCCTAGCACATCAGATCATAGTTTCAACATCAAAATAAGGTTTAGTAACAAAGCTTCAGGTCTGTTAACCATAGAAACAGAGTTTCAGTAAACTTAAGACAACATCCTGACCTCAGTTATATTTGAGGCCTAGATTCATTATAGTGGAACCGTTCACAGATTGCATCCCCTGGAACCCAACCAAACAACGCCATGACTGACACCAGGGCCTGAAGCCGTGATCAGTTGCTCCTGCCTTAGCTCCAGTGGATCAGTAGAGCCTACAACATCAATTACCTAGTAACTGTGATTCGTGATTTTTCCTATATATAAGGCTAGCTACCAGAGCCCATCCTCGCAGTCATTCCTCTTAGATTCTGCCCTCTCTCACTTGAGTGCATCTAATAAACTGCTTCTCGTCTTCCTACTTTGTTCTGTAAATTCTTTCACAACCTGCAAGCAGCCACAGCTCTACAAATCAGTGTGTCTAAGAAAAACCTAAGAATCTTGTTAAAATGCAGGTTCTCAGGTATAAGCCTGGACATAAATGAGAAATTTGTTGGGTCTATGGAAACACCTGGTAAAAAGTTTTTTGTTTTTATTTTTAAATTTATTTTATTGTTTGAGAGGAGAAAGAAAGACAGAGAGAGACAGAGAGAGAGAGACACACAGAGAGAGAGAGAGAGACAGAGAGAGAGAGAGAGAGAGGAGAGAGAGAGGAGAGGAAGGGCCCAGAGTAGTCTCCATAATTGTACCTCATTAGTTGTGATACGGTTCCACTCTACACAGGTGGAGGGGGGGGGCTTAACAGGGTGGGAGATGAACTCCAGGCCTCCCACATGGGAAAATAGAACCTTCTTCACCATTCTGGCCATTACCAGGTATGCTGCAGTTCAGCATATGCTGGACTGGGGCCAGGATTCAATCCGAAGACCTCGCAGTTGCAAGGCAAGCACAACCTGCTGAACTGTTTTGAAATCCCTCCTAAAAGGCATACTAACAAGCACTTCAGGTGATATAGTCTAATGTAACTGAGCCACAGACCACACTACGAGGGACACTAGATTTTTCTAGTAATACAGAAAAAGAATCCACTGGATTGCTTTTGCTTCCTGTGTATATTGTATGAAAACTATTTTTGATATTACACCTAAAATAGAATAAGAAAGACATGTGAACCCCAAGAAGCTATTTATCTATCAAGATGAACTCCCTGTGGACTCCCTGAGCCTAAATTTTAAAGTAAAGTCTAGCAACCATTTACTGACAGTGACTTCTTATATAGTCCACATCCTGGCAAGAAGCACAGACTGAACTTTCAACGTTCTGCACTCCCCACTGCTGGTTTACACAGTATAAGTCAACCACTGTAGAAAACTTCCTTGTTCTGTGATGACAGAATACCATCCTACCAGTCACCCAATAGACTGGCTATAGCCAATAGGAACTGCACACGTTGTACATCTCATTTGTAGCTATATTGATCAATCTAAACTGAACAAACTTGAAGTCTTCATTTGCATACTCAAACCAGACTGGGAACCTAGGTAGGAACTTTCTCTATAAAGGACAGTTCCTCTGTCTTGGTTGAGCCCAGCTTCAATCTGCATCTCCTGGGTTGCCACTGTTTTTGTTCAAATGGATGCTTTTAATTTTTTTTTACACTCTAAACCATTTTGATTGATAAGTATAATATTAATGTCACTAAAACTCTTCATGTAAGGGTTCTCGTAGGAAACTTGATGGCTTTTATTTACCATGTATAATCCAGTTGTCAATGACAGAACTAAATCTACAGAATAATTTTATAAGAGTTCATTTGAGTCTAAAATATAAAGACATGTCTGGAAGCAAAATCTCAATAGATTGAGAAAATGCTCTACAGAATAGCAGTTTTTCAGTTATTTTTATACATTGAGAATCAAAGAAGAAGATGTGAGGAAGATTACATGAAATCTACTGGTGCTAGATTATGGAGGTGAGATGGGAGAAAGCAAAGAGGAGAAATATCTAGGATTGGATAAAAGATAAAATGGAGAGGAGATAGACACACTGTTGGTAAGTACAGGATAGTTAACACTTAACAATTATGGTAAATAGAGGTGGTTGCTGGCAATAAGGTAACAATGAGGAGTTTTGGTTCATGTGAGGTTCATGTGGAGGTAGTTAGAACTATGACTTCAAGGGTAGTAGAAAAGTAGATCACCCTGGCATCCAAAGGTATGTTATTGTAGCAGCATAAAAAACAAACAAACAAACTGGGCAGGGTCCACTTAAAGTAAAGATTAACCTTTTACTAAGAAAGCTAGAAACGTGTGATCCGATCATCCTGTGTGGTTACTTTCCGTCACTGAGCTTCTCAGGTCTGCCCAGTAGTGCCCTGAGCTTGTCAGTTTTGTTACATAGTTCCTTTTTCATTCACACAATTCCTGTCTTAAAGCATTTTACAACTAGAATTTAATTTGGATTAAATTGAAAAAAAAACTTTTCTTCCCCCTTTAAATACATTGCCAGATTCAGCATATTTCACTTAACTTAAATAACAGAACATCCTACTGGATAAAAACCAACACAATTTCTATGCGGGGGGAGGGGGGGAATACTATTACAATCTTTAAGGAGCTGAAATAAGCATGCAGGTGAGAAATGCCAGCAGATACATGTCAGAGAAGAAACATTTCTTTTCTCCCCATTCAGGCTCTTCTGGCTGGTCTAAGAATTAAATTGACACAAGACAGATTACCAGGAGGAAAAACAAGTTTACCTCTGTGCATTTCATAAAAACATGAGGCCCAGATGGTAGTCAGGTAATGGAGATTACATAACATCTTGAGCTAAGGAGAAGGGACCTTCACAGAGGAGGAAAGCCATTCACACAATGGTGGAAAAACAAATATTTGGTGAATAAAATGTTTGCTATGCCGTGCACAGACCCCAAGAGGACTTTATATAAGCAGGCCTTGCTTAGTTCTCCCATCTACCACATCCAGCCCACATTCTTTATGGTTATCTCTGGAAATGACACTTCTTGAAACAAGCACTCTATCTAATTCCTTTTAGGCAGTTAAGGGAATGGTAAAAAGGGATTCCTAACCCTTTGTTTCTTAGAAGGAATAAGCCTAAAATATCCCTCATTTCAGGAACGTACTTTGAGGTGGCAAATTTTGCTCCCCTACATACATCTTAAATTTTTCAAAAGACTTTTGAATACCTAATACCAAGAGCAATAATAATAAGGGCATTTTAATAGTATTGAATGGAACTCTTAAAATATATACATTGGATTCAAAAACAGAAAAACAGAGATTAAAGAAGATATAGATTTTACCGTTCTTTATATTATTTTAAAAGAGTATATAGTGAATGTCAAATTAAAAAAATAACTTTTACCTTTTATATTTTGTCAAATTATTTCTCCCTTTTGTAGCACAGGTAATACAGACTGGCAAGAATTTTCAAATAAATGTCTCCAAAGAGAAAAAAAAATGTTGCCTATAAAATACACAAAGTCAAATAAATATTTATAAACTCTGATCTTTTATACCGATCATTGCTCCTCAAAATAAATCTCCATCTATAAGAAATCTGTGTTACATATGACAAACATCCAGCTAGTTGAAAGTTTGGATATTTTACTAAAATGTTTAGTCATAGTCAGAACCGAACTGATTATTTATTATGAGGAAATAAGAATTTTTGTGTGGAGTCTATAGAAACACCACAAAGGAACAGACCATTACCAAACAAATTTTATTCTACAAAATAATTAACTAAAATGAATTTAAGGAATATAATATTTGTAGCAAGTCCTGAATGTCTTTATTTTTTTAATCTATAAAAAGCTCATTGGTTCTACTTTTAAGTCTGAAATATCTTCAATTATTGAGTTGGAATTACTTGCTCATGAATTACTGAAACCCTTGATTGTATTAGTAACAAATTCACTTCACTGTCATATTTCAAGCCCAGTGTTAACTAAATCTATGGTGCAAAGATAGCCCTGCTGTATTACCAGATTTATTGACAGAGGTGTAAGAGGCCTCTGCTGTATTTAAATTTCTTTATGACCATTTAACACATTTGCTCTAATTAAAAAGTAAGACTTCATTTTCTTGCAGGTTTCCCTGGGTTTATGCTGGGGCCATTTACTCAATAGAGAAAGATCAAGTGACAGAGTAAATGAAAATGCTAAAATATAAATTACATATATTAAGTTGCTTTCTCTGGATTTAGAAACGCTATCAGATAAAAGTTGAAATTTTTGTGAATGGGTCCTAATTTTTTGTATATTCATTTCCCACTTTAATTATATCTTACATATAGTATATGTCTAAGGCAAACTAAGAGATAAATAGGTTTTCAATTAAATCTAATTGAAGGGAAATTCTCTAGTGTCAGTTTGTACAAGTTACCAAAAGAGTCAAGTGAGACTGTAGAATGTTAGTCTGTTGCCTTATTTAGAATTTATTTACTTCTCAAGTTAACCTTAAAGATTTCCCAGAATGAGAAAAGAAAAGACAAATTCCTTATCTTATCTTTGAAACAGGAATGATGGGCTTAGATTTTGTCTTAATCTTTTAGGTTTAACAGGACTAGCTAAGTAATAGCTTTCACTTTTATGGTTTTTCTACCAAATTGATTCTAATCTATGTTAAGATCAGAGTAACTCACAATTCTCTAAGTAGCTAGTCAGAAGATACTTCTGTTGCCAAGTAGAGCTAAGGAGCTTTAATTACATTAGGTTTCTTCTTTAACTTCAACTGCTCCACAATATTCAACCATAACTATCGTTGTTCAGATAAATGATAGCTTTTAGCTAATAAGTACTAACTCATTACCTTTATTCTGTTTCTCAAATACTGATTTTACTTATTGTAGTCCCCCCTTTTCCAAGGGGTACATGTTCCAAGAAACCACAGATACTACCAGGCCCTATATCTACTATATTTTCTCCATACATATATATTTATGATAAAGTTTAATTTATAAATTAGGCACATTAAGAGATTAACAACAACTAATAATGGAACAATTACAATAATTATAACAATATACTGTAATAAGAGTTACATTAATATGGCATCATTATGTAAAATAAGGATTGCTTGAACGCAAGCACTGCCATACTGCACAGTGGATTTGATAAACTAGACTACTACTAAATGACTAACAGGTAGGGAATATATATAGCATGAACATGCTTGTCAATGGGATGATTGATATCCTGGGCCAGGCAGAGTAAAACAGCATGAGATTTCATCACAGTACTCAGAACGGTGTGTAATTTAAAACTTATGGATTGTATACTTCTGGAATTAATATTTTTGGATTGTGTCTGACTATAGGTAATGGAAACTGAGAAAAGTGACACTTCAAATATGTCAAGGACTGCTGTATTTTTTCATTCATTCATTCTTTCACTGATGTTCCATGATGTGTCTTAAACATTGTGGACACTGGGGTCATTATTATATATATAAGAAAATGCACTTATTAGGGAACAGTGGATTAAGCTTTCATCATTATTTTGCAAATGTGCCATTGGTTCTAGAATCTAGAAGTACATCAGAATCCAGGAAGAGTATCAAGAATTTTAGATATCAAATGTAGTTATAGTGAAAATAGTCAAAGAAACAAACCCCAAAACCTACAAGTCCCAGGCAAGTCAAGTAAATAAAAGGGTCAATATGGGTTGTGATGGGCTTAAAGGAATGACCTGCTGTGCAGAAATCTTGTCTTCTGTTGCCAAATCTGACTTTTGAGAGAGGCTGGTAATTTTTATTTTTTATATGATTCTCATGTTTAATAATTACTTAATTAAAAAAAATGTGGTGGCTAAACATTATTTGGCTTCCATATTTGAACCAATGGCCATCATTTATCAAATTCTATCATAAGCCCCAACCAGCTAAATTATTGACATTCTAGGGTTTTTTCCTTTAAACAGTAACAGTTTGTTGAACACTTTCAGTAGAACATGTGTTTCTACAATATCAACAAATGTATTGCTAGTGTTTTAATAATAAATGATTTAGTGCTTAACATTTTTTAAAGTAGATTTTTACATGTAATGATGAGTTTTGGAGAGCATCTCATATAAGTGCATGAAGAAATCAGTTTGTTACACTAACTACGGTGTTTTATATTCCATCACATGGATTACCACTTATTCATGGCTATTTAGATTATTTCCAATCTCATTACTAAAAGTAATGCTGCAATAAAATATCTTTATTATGTGCTTATTTGTACCCTTGTGTGTGTACTTCTAGGGTATATACCTAAAGATGGAAATACTGATTAAGCTGCTCTGCATTTTGAAAACCAATAACAAATTTTCTTCCAAAATCCCAAACCAATTTTCAGCCCTACAGAAACTATATGAGATTACTTATTCCCCATATTCTATCCCCTACTAGTTCTTAACAAGCTTTCTTATTATTTTTCCCATGTGATGGGTGAAAACATTATATTTCATAATTTTTATCAATACTGTAGATTTGAACATTACATAAGTTTGTTAATACTGTATGTTGTTTTACGTTTCTGCATATTTTAGATTTATATTTCTCATTTATTAATTTTTTCTCATTTTCTTACTGAGAATATATTGTCTTATTGGATATTAATCCTCTTTATGCTATATATGCTTCAAATGCTTTATGTTAGTATTTTATTTTGTTTTTTGTTTAAAACATTAATTGGCCAATCTGCCATAAATTTGTGTGATGACATCTATTTTTTTGGTTAAACTCTGGAAGACCTTATCACAAAATTCTTATATTTGTCTTAATGTTTAAATTTCGTTATCATGATTGCACTTGACATTTATTTCCATACATTATGTCAGGTAAAAATCAAAATTTAATTTTTTCTTGTAAAGGGGATGCCAATAATTCTAATACAATTTATTAAACACCGTCCTTTCTTCATTTTAAAGTGCCTCCTTTATCATGTGATATACCACTACATATTCTCTAGTCTGCTTTGCAATGTGTTCTGTTCCCCTTATAATTATCAAAGTAAAACCAAATTATCTAAATTACAATAACTTTATAGTGTCTTTTAACAGCTTGGAGGACAGTAATCAGTTTTGCCTGTGGAGTGTCGTGTTTTCACTGAGTATGCATCGCTTTCCCAGCCTCACCTCCTTATTTTTACCAAAGCCTATCTTGTCACTGATACTTTCCTTTTCTTACATGTGATAGTTTATTCAGGATGCTCTCCATTCAGCATTGCATATACTTCTTCTGCTGCTACTATTAGCTACATATTATTGGGTGTTTACTTTGTGTCAGATAACTTTCTAGGCATTTTATGTATATTTGTATTATTAAGGTAGCACAAAAATCTTTCTTTTTAAAAATGAGATCTTTATTTTATTTTATTTTTGACAGAAAGAGAGAGAGATACAGAGACAGAGAGAAAACTGAACTGTGGGAGCTCCCCAGTTCAGCTTGTGGGTCTGCCTAGGCTGGAGCCAGAATTTGATCCTCGGTCATCAGGGCTTCAAAGCGAGTGTTCAACCCGTGGAGCCATCCCAGCTTTCCCCACAAAATCTTTTAAAGTATTGTAATAGATGTGAAACACTCTACGAGTATTCTCTGATTCTTTTACCATTTTCTAGCACACTGGCTTCCTTGTGATTTCCTACCAATTGCTAATACCTATGCTTCTTTTTGATACAGCAGCCCCTCGTGTTGCCAGACTGCTTTGTCTGTGCAGGTGGAAAGGCAAGTTCTTGGGACATTTCCCCAGGATAGCTTTAACCCATGAGTGAAAGCACAGAGTAAAAATTCTCCAGTGCCCTTGTCCCCTGGTTGAGTCAACTCAAAGGTGAAGCCTCCATTTTCATCAGATTTCCCCTGTGTGGCTGAAGCAAACCCTCTTCTCTACTGTATTAATAACTCAAGCATAATGTAATTGTATTATCTTTCCTGAGAATGCTTTCTAATCATTTTTGAACAAAACCTCACCTCAAATTCTGCACTCAGGGAACTTTTCTGAAGATAGTTTGTTACACTATTAACTCCACTGTACCAAAAAAAAAAAAAAAAGCTGACATTCAAAGAGTTTACAGATTAATTCAATGTTACACAGAGGGTGGCAAAATCTGACTAATTTTTTCATGAAATTCTTTATAAATTCTAGATATGTGGGTTCAATTTACTTGTGTCTGTAAATAATTTCCCAAGTTTAACTTCTCTTGGTGCCTCTTCCAGCTAACTCATGGCTCCTCCAGTCCTCTTGGCAATGTCTGCTGTTACTGCCCCTTGTGTGTATGTATATTCTAGTCAGAAAGAACTAGAGAATGACAGGGAGGCGTACTCATGTGGTGGGCATTGCTATTTTAACTGGTTAAACTGAGAACCACATTCCCCAAGACCATTTTTTCCCCCTTGACTTCTAGTTTAAAGTTGGTCAACAGAGGAATTTGCTTAAGATTTGGAGAATGGAAGTGAAGAAATGGCCATTATCCTTGGAAGGTCTTCATGTCCAGATGCAATAACGAACAAATGCAGAGGTGATCTTTGGGTTCTTTCCCATTTGTGTCTCTCCCTTCTGAGGATCATCTGCAGCCCCAGGATCATACTAGGTACTTTGGACTCATTCCTTCTAAGTGTTACCACATAGAACCAACAAATCTAAAGATCTCTGAATTAGCTCACCTGTTGTCATCCTCCTCTTTTGACAGATGGGTGTACTTGGCTCCTTGGATTTTATTTAAAGTTGACTCGTTCACCTGCACTGGTTTTCCAGAAGAAGAAACTAGTGACTCTTTCTCTCATTTTTCAATTCCCCCATTCAGATTGTCACTCTCCCAGCATATGCAATAGTTTATTCCTTTTGTGAGACACTTACTCCCTTCACAGTCAGCTCTCATGCTTCCCTGAATGAATGCTGGAAGATGCAAAGTGTTAAATATAAACTAACATTAATTAAGAATTTCTTTTAAAACATTTGAAATAGCATCGCAAAGAGAAAACCTTTAAAAAGGCAACAGTCAAACAGGGTTTATTTCTTTTTATTCATGAATATTTTAGAAGCATTTTCTGAACGTGCATACATCTTTCCTCAGCAAGAAAATTGCTGTTTCCTTTTCTTCTTTCTTATTCTTCTTCTCCTTCTTCTTTTTCCTCATCCCCGTCCCCTTCCTTTTCCCCTTTTCTTCCTTCTTCTTCTTCTTCTTCTTCTTTGCAATTGCAAAATTGCCTAAGGAACTCATTTTAAAGTAAGAGTATTCTGCGTGCCTTTTATTTTTAATGTTATAACATTATTTTTAATGTTATTTAAGAATGTTAAGAAAAATAAGAGTCTATGAAACCAAATCATGTCAGTTCATGAGGATAAGGCTTAACATTCAAACTGCAAACAAGAAAAATTGAAAAAAAGAGTTTTAAATATATTAATAAGTAAATTTACTTTTATTCATAAAGAGATCTCATTATTTTTAGGGGAAGCCTGGATGATTGATAACTCAGCAGGTAGAGCACTCACATTGCAACCCCAGGGTCTGAGGATTAAGTCTCAATCCCAGTCCCAGCCTATGCAGACTCATATGCTGGACTGGTATATGCTTCCCTTCCTAGTTATGTTCCTGCCAAGGACAGCTTCCTATGTCGGAGACCCCTCGTTCTGCTCTTACCCAGGGCATGCCTTTAATGTGGGAGTCCTCTGGCTTGTGGCGGCACGTCTCCCATGTAGGGGGCCACAAGCTGTGTTCCTGCCCTGTATGGCCTCATGCCCACCTGTGAAATGAAACTATGTCAAAAAAAAAAACTGATGACATGCTACTAGGGAGACTACTCTGGGTCCCTCCCCCTTCTCCCTGTCTCTCTCTCTTTCTCTCTCTCTCTCTCTCAAAAGCAATACAATACAATATACCTCAAATAAAAATAAATCTCATCATTTTTATAGATTTCCAAGTGGTTAACTTATGGCATTTAGTTTTAAAGTAAATAAAAAAGCAACGTTAGATTTTTAACCGAAAGAAGGCAAATTGGAAGGACTGCGATGAGCTGTAAACAGTCAATACTTAAAATATTTTCATACTGTTAAAAGTCATTAAAATGGTCTAAAAATTAAAAAGGGGGGCTACTCTCTTTACCTTAACAGTTGACCTAAATAAACTTACCTAATTTTATTTCAATAAAAAACAAATCTAATATAAAATTTAGGATATCATAACTTTGGAGAAAATCTCATAAGCAGGCAGCATTTTGGTTTCTGTTCCATGTAAATAACTCTATAAGGACAAAAGCCTAAAGAAGTTTTATTAGAGTCAATTAATGTCAGAAGAGGAATAAAAAGTGACAGAAAAATGAATATGACTATAGAAATCTTATACAGCAGAGACCCTTAAGAGAGAGATTTATTATATCAATAGTATAGAATGAAAACTGCTTTCTATCTCTCTCCAAATTCTGAAGTAATTCCAACTGACAAGAGTTTTCTCTTACTATTCTCACCTGTGAAATCTCAAGTCCAGCCTAATGAATGAGTTAGTATAATATAATTTCGGTGTTTGCAAAAACTTCTCTAAAAAAAAATGCAGAAATTAATTTGATAGTAAAATTAAGGCTCGTTGTGAAAGAAGTTGGGTGTATAAAGTCTTGGTAAGAGAAGTTAGAGTTGGAAGATTATGCTGGAAAAGTCAGGATTGCAGAGTTATGGTTGGAGAAGTTGCTGGTCATGATAGAAGTTGAGGGTGATGGATCAGGGTTTAAGATGTAGAGGCTGATGGGCTATGCAGAGATTAGAGCTAATGGATAATGGTGGAAAAAGTTGGGATTGATGAATAACAGTGAAAGAAAGTCAAGTTTGAAAGACCAGATCACACTCCCATTCAGAGAGTACTCTAAGACAGAGGTGACCAACATTTTGTCTTCCTTGGGCCACATTAGGAGAAGAATTGTCTTGGGTCACACATAAAATACAGTGACACTAACCATAGTTTATAATCTTTAAAAAAAAAAAAAGGGTAATACATACACACAAAAATCTCATATTGTTTTAAAAATTTGTATTAGTCCTCATTCAAAGCCAACCTGAGCCATAGGTTGAATGTGCCAGTTCTAAGGGATTACTCTGTATTTTGTGGAACAATGTAGCTCTTCTCTATCTTCTATAATGACAAATAATGGTTATAAACTTAATAATAATTTCTTTTAAAGATTTATTTTTATTGGTTTTTGACAGAGAGAGAGACAGACTGAGAGAGACAAAGAGAAGGGGGAGGGCCCAGAGCAGTATCCATAGTTGACATCATTAGTTTTCCATATAATTTCACTCCACAGGTAGGTGCAGGTCTGCACAGGGCAGGAACTGGGCCAGGACCCTCCAGCATAGGCCCTGGCAAGAACTGAACTGGGGGCACACCCCTGTTCAGCATGTGGGTCAACATGGGCCGGGCCCGGGATTCGATCCTCGGTCTCCGGGGCTATAAAGTGAGCTATTAACCTGCTGAGCCATCCCAACTTCCCCTTAATAATAAATTGTGCTAAATTTGAAGGTGAAACACTAGGCATGCATTAGTGTGAGTCAAGAGAGGAGCTTAGAAAACAAAATGAAGACATTCACACGCAGGGTCATGAAAGGGCTGACCTGCACAACCCTGACAGCAAATAATTTATTAAATATTGTGCACCAGTCTCCTCTCTTATGTTACCAGTACCCCCAGTCCTAAGAAGGGATAGAGAACATATGGGAATTTGTTTGTGAGGAATAATCAAAGGAAGGCATTTTAAGCTAGGAGAGATACACGTGGCTGGAAAAAAAAAAAAAAAAAAAGAAAAAAAAAGAGAGAGAAAGATCCATTTTAAGCAAGAAACTTAAAGATGTCTCTTACCCTCCACAAAATAGCACTGGCATCCCATCCGTGTAGTGATGAATTACCTGTCTTGAATTATCAATCAGAATGTGGCAGATAGCCTACTGTAACATTTTTATGGTGGCCTAAAGCTAGAATTCAGGACACAGTGACAAAGAAGATGCTTATCAAAGCAGGTGGTTGACTTTAAAATTTTTGAGCGTAGAATATTAGTCGTGTCCTGACAGATACAAGGAAACAAGGTGACTGGGAGTCTGGAAACAGTCATACATAAAGTCACACAAATTGGATTTCACAGAGTAAAGACAGAACTCTAGTTCTAAGAAAGAAAAGTTTAGAACAAGATAATAATTAGTCTTAAGGGTATTAGGTAAAAACTTGAACTGGGAGAATTAAAACACTGGAACCAGTATAAGAAATTGGCTGTTATATGAGGTCTTTGTTAAAGATATGCAATGAGATCTTAACAGTAAGATGTTTGAATAAATTGGTTAATGGCTAGGATTTAGGAGTCCAAATTATGCCCAACTAATGAACAAACTAGTGACAGAGATATGGCAGAGCTGAACTGTCAGTGGGTTTCTTCTGTAAAGGACAATCTTAAGCGTAATGAACAGTGGTGGGCTGAATTATAGCCTACCGAAAATGTCCCTGTCCTAAATTTGCAGCTTATAAATAGATTAGCTTACATGGAAAGTATATTAAACTGGTGGTAGCAGATAATAAGTTAGCTGACCTTCTATTACAGGAACTATTCTGTATTAGACAGTCAGCCCAAAGTGAACACAAGTGTACTAAAATGTGGAAAAGACAGGCAGAAAATACAATAAGAGAGTGCTGTGAATTGGGAAAGACTTGAACAGCTATTCATGGCTTTGAAGAAGGAAGTGGCCATGAGTCAAGGAATGCAGGCAGTCCCTGCAAGCTGGAAAGACAAGAAAACTGATATTTTCTTACAGCCTCCAGAGAGAAAAATATCCCTACTGACATTGATTTTAGCTCAGTGAAATTCATTGCAAATTTCTGAACCGCAGAACTGTAAGAGTAAAATTTTATTTTATTTTAAGCTTCTAAATTTGTGTTAATCTGTTACAGCAGCGATAGGAAACTAAAACAAAGTACTGTATTTTTTTTTAAAGCTTTGTTTTTATTGTTTTATTTATTTATTTATTTTTGACAGAGAGAGACAGACAGACAGAGAGAAGGGGGAGGGCCTAAAGCGGTCTCTATAGCTGACAGCATTAGTTTTCCATATAGTTTCACTCCACAGGTGGTACAGGGTTGCACAGGGCAGGAACTGGGCCAGGAGCCTCCCGCATAGGCTCCAGCAAGAACTGAACTGGGGGCACATCCCAGTTTAGCATATGGGTACACATGGGCCAGGCCCAGGATTCATTCCTTGGGCTCTGGGGCTACAAGGAGAGTGCTTAACCCACTGAGCCATCCTAGCTTCCCCCAAGTACTGTATTTTTTCATGTATGAGATGCCTACATGTATAATACAACCCCTACTTTTCTAACACAACATTAAGGAATCAATGGGTTACTCTCATGTAGAAGATGACCCTCAATTTTACTCTAACAATTTTAGATATATGTACCATCTTATACATGGAAAAATACAGAAATACATTATGATTGGTGCAAAGATGACGCAGTTCTTTCCCTTTATCTCTCAACACACATATTTCTGATGTCAAATTAAGGGAAGGGGAGTTTGATAAAATATACAAAATCAAAAGTGAATACAATCAAAGGTCAAAATACAAGACACAAATTATGGGATCAGAAACTTTATAAGGTTGAGATCTTTAAGAAGGCTCCACTTCATATGGGATTCAGAGAACTGGTTAATTTTGAATGGAGAAATGGAAAGAGAACATTTTGACTGAGGAGCTCCTCATAGCAATGAAAGCTGGAAATTGAATGTATAGATGATGCTGAGGAGAACACACAGATTTAGAAGGAGGCGTATATGAACAATGGTAATTCAGATAGTGACTGTGTATTGTGTGAGAGGCACTGTTTCTTCATTCATCACATTGTTACACACTGAATTTCTATTACATGCCAGCATTTATACGGTGGAGATACAATGGTAAACAGGACAGATAAGGCACCCGATCTCCTACAGCCTACATTCTAGCAGGGGGTGCATTTTTTGAAAACACTTTTATTGATTTTTAATTTATTTAATCTCATTAATCACTGTACCTGCCATATACAATAGTAAAAAACTAGAACTTTCCTATTTTATAGTCAAGAAACAAACAAAACATAAGAACGTGTTCAAGTTCACATAACAGTAAGTGTAAGAAGCAGAACTTGAACCCAGACCTTGTGCATCAGAGCCTACATGCTTAATCACGATGCTGCCTGCTAACAAGTGGGGAACAAATTTGAGTGGGTAAGGTGACCCAGATACTAGATGATGTTAATATGTTAATTGTTTTCATTTAAAAACACCACCACACACAATAATGACAACAACTGTTGGTAAAGCAGTCCTTTTGTATTATGTATTATGCACTGTGCTAACTGTAACTTTTCTATGGTCCTCAATACAACCGTGCAAGACCGGTGTTATTATCCCCATTTTACAAGTGGAAAAACTAAAGTTCAAAGATCAAAGTGATAGTTGAAGGCCACCCAGCAAGTGTCAGGGTTGAAATCAAAACTATGTCTTTATAAGAAAAGCAAAGATATTCTTAATACAATTCCACACTTTCTCAAAACTGAAGCTGAAATAATGGAAAAAGATTTGTCCTAACTATAAATACATCATTTTGGACATATATTTATATTTTATTATTGCATAATGTGACTCCCACAGACAGATGGTTATAATCATATAGCCCCCAGACCCTCCTCTTAAACATTTGAATTCTTCCATGAATCTATGAGAATAAAGTTTTGCAGACAGTTGATACATAAAGTCTGAGAGAGAAAATGAAAGGCAGTACTGTAGCAATCTAGACTTATGTAAACAGTCAAATCTTGTCATTAGAACTTCTACCTTATAGATAAAGAAAACTCTTGCTCTCTTTCTCATCCTATGGCACAACTGGCTCACAGCAGTTTGGGAAAAAAGAAATTCAAATACAAGGTGACTTTCATTTTTAGAGTTGTTAGAAATTGATGCAGAATTGCAAGTAGTCATGAATACAGAAAGTTTTTCTTTCTCCTTGAGAAAATAAAAAATGTATTTGAATTCTATGATTCAACATGTTTTTCCCCCCTCAGGGGTCAAAAAAGAATGGCTCTCACATAAAACCTAACAAAAACTTTTTTATATAGTGCATTCTGTTAAAACATGATTAACTTAATTGTTATATACTATATGATTA
>PVKE010020151.1:0-27759 GCA_004027555.1 Craseonycteris thonglongyai
CTCACTGTTAGTTTTAAACCTTGTGCTTAATTGTGCAGAGAAAATCTTTCATTCCCTACATTACAAAAGCTCTTCTGTTGCCCTAAGAAAAAGAATTGATTCAAATCCTTCCAAGGTTATATCCGTAGTCCTGGAAAGTAGAAAACAGACTTGAGAGTTCGTGGAATTTGGAGTTTGAAGACCTACAAGAACAGGTATCCAAGTTGCTGGGGACCCAAGGAGACCAGAGTTACTATAAGGCAGAAGGTGAGCAGGTGCCAAAGTTGCAGTCATCTTTCAAGACTTGCTTAAGATCTCTTTTCAGATACTTTCAGCTCTCATTCGAATAGTCAATCTTTCCCTTTTATAACCTCTTTCTTTCTCTGGGTTTATTTTATCCAATCTCACTTATTAGTTCTTTAATTATTCCATATACGCTGTCTGCTTTCTCAACTGTAACATAGAATAATAATATAATAATATTTTTCAGTGAAATGATGTGTGGACTAAAATGAGATAATGTAGGTGGAAGTGCCTTGCAGAATACTTGGCTCATTTTCTACATTTCAAATATATACATTCCATGTGTATGTGTGTGTGTGTGTGTGTATTTTATGACTACCTACACATCAGAGCTTTATGAAGTAATTTTCATCATTGTTTGAATGATTTGGGGGTTTTTATAAATTTCCAACTTTCTCCATCTCATTCATTTATAGTCTTTCAGAAATCTTCCTGAGGGATATAGGATACTAGCAGATGCTCTACCTACATTGAATAAACATTTCCAAACCATTACATTTATATTAAAAATCTTTCTTCATCTATCTGTAAAATTTGTCTACAGCAAAGACTGACTGCTAGAGTTAAATCAATAGGGAATAGACTTGATGTGACTTTTGTCTAGAAATATTGGCTAAAAATAGCAAAAGCCCTTGTGATAAAGAAAGTTTTGACAAAGAGGCTTACAGGGCAGAACCGATTCTCATATTAAAAAAAACTAACACCCTGAATGCACCAATAATTCCTTCTCGAACCTTCCTTTTATGATGGGTAGACACAGCCTTAATGGCAAGTTAAAACTGTTTTTGAGAGATGGTTTTTGAAAACTGGAGACATGTTAGGTATGAATCTCATTTATGTAGAACTAGAAAGAACAGCTCCGCTACTTATACAGCATTAGAACAAAATCCTCATCATAAATAAAATAAAAAGTCAGACATAGTGTTTTAGAGCTAAATTGATTGTGCTGATTTGGGTGCCTCTTCTCTCCTGTTCTGAAAACTACTTAAGTAATAAAGTTTTAATTGCTGTATATACCAATTAAGAGTCCTGGGCATAATGTTGGCAAGCAAATAATAAATGATTCAAACCCATAAATAAAATGAAAACATGCTAAGGTAGTAATGCTAGACTATACATACAAATGAGCACTCTGGGGTCTTCCTTGCAGAAGAAGCAAAAATCCTCCTTCCTTCAGCATTGCCATTTTTTTCTCCTGCAGCCAGAGAAAAGACAGCGTTAGCAAACAAAAATTGCTTTTCACTTTGCCAACAAGATAAATGGAATGAAATTTCAGGGAAAATGACTGGAAGATGTACATGATTGATGCTAAATTTACAAAAATTTCAAAGATATGGGTACAGTTTGTCATAAAAAGGATGTCAAAACCTTTTTGTTTTGTCAGAAAAATTATGCAAAGAAAAGATTGCCAATTTTTCTCCTCCGACTCTTGTCCTTGCCTGTTCTAGAATCAATTTGCGTTTTGAAGAAAAGAGACAGGAACATTTTTACTTTTAAATATTTTAGTTTGCTAATCACTAAGACTATGTGGCAGACCTGTTTCTCTGGGAACTTGCGTGGTGATAATGGGCCTGCATCTGTCCTTCGCAGCATCAGAGGTGGACCAATGGACAGGCCACACGTAAAAGCCCTTTGTAAACTTCAAAATGCCCCCCAACGCGTTCATTTTCCCTATCAGCTAAATGCTAAGTTAGATACATTTAAATTCTGTTTGTAGGAAAGAAAAATGCGATTCTAAACTCTGACTCAAAGGGAAATTAGATATCCTTAGAAGTGAGAATGGAAAATTTAAAAAAAGAAAAAATGTGCTATTACTAAGATTTATAGACCAGGCCTACACAGTCCTTATCTTCTATAACAATAGCAAGTAACATTTTTTTTTCTGTCCACAGTCAGAAGAGCACAGACTCTTTTGTGTCTGAATAGTCTCTAAATGTCCAGCCCTTAAAACTTAGGTCTACAGTAGGCGATATAAACACATATCCAATGAATGAATGTTCACAACTAAACTAGGTACAGGGCTGAAGTCGTTTGGCTTTATTTATTGTTTTTACTTGCAATTGCTTATTTAATCCTTGAATTAAACATATAAAATTGACTTGATACTTTGATAAGAAAGCTGAAACTTGGGAAGGTACTTACTATGTGCTAGGTAATATTGTTATAAGCATCTCACATAATTATATCATTTAACCTTCATGCAATCGTATTGGGTGAGCTCTCTTACCCTGATGTAAGGTAAGAAAACTGACACAGAAAGATATAAAAGTGCTCCACAAAGAGTCTTTCTATAGGATTTTAATCCTGGCAGTCTGACCCCAGAGACTTTGTTGCTATTAATTGTATTCTGCCTTCCATGCTGAGAGAACACAGTAAGAACGTGGTATAGACAAGATTTTTGTATCCAACTCTGCTTGATGCCTAAGTGTGATCTCTTTATATTCCTTTTCCAGAAAAATATTTCAAAAAGTTGCCAAAACAGAGGGTTGAAACATAAAGGAGTCATGGGATTGAGAAAGTCTTGATAGGAAAAGCTGAAGTTGGTAACCTCTGCGTTGGGATCAGTTTTGCCAAAGGTGGCAAGAAGCTGAAGAGGAAGACTGCATTGACTTGAAGAAAGCTTAGCAGACCCAGGAGGCGGTCTGAATTTCATCACTTAGGAGTGAAAGACACTGAATATTTTAATGCAATTGAGCTAGGATGCAGTTCTTTAAATGAGAGAATCAATTTAAGGAGTAAAACAAATGCTTTCCAACTTGAGTTTTGTACCCTTGTGAGCTAGATGTAGGAAGTCACACCATACTGCTGTTAGAGACTGGCAGTACGGTTTAGTTCTTCTACAGGAATTCTTGAGAGTATTTGGAAAGTAAATAGACCATGTTTGTTTTGGTGGGAAGGAGCATGTGATTTTTAATCGTAATGCGTGTGAAGGCTTTTCTGAAAATCAACTGTAATCTTTGATTGAACCATCATGTGAGCTTTTTATATTTTTAAAATAAATACAGACTGTTTTGGAATAAAGATCATTAAGAATTCTATCAGTCTTTTTTCAAATCAGATAAAGATCCTTTTTAAAGAACCAAAGAAACCTAACAATGAAAGGGACTTCAGAAACTCAGTTAGTCCAAACCTATGTCATTAAGGTCTTTTCCCTCTCAATGTCTGAACTGGTTCAAGCACCATTTAACCAACTACAGTCTATGGAATACTCACTGTGTAACAATAACATTTATTGAACAACACTGTGTGTCATGTGCAGTGCTAAGCTTACCTTGAATTATCTCATTTAATCCACATAATAACCCTTCAGACGGGTGATCTTATTATTACCATTTCACAGATAAAGACACTGGAGCATAAAGAGGTTCTATCCAAGAGCACAGAGCTCATAAGTACCATCTTTTTCTGTATATAAGATGCCCCCATGCATATCCTGACCCCTACTTTTCTAACCCAACAGTAATACATCAATACTTGGGTTACTACAGGGTATAAGTCAACCCCCAATTTCTGGTCTAACAATTTTAGACAACGGTATTGTCATATACACGGAAAAATATGGCAGGCAGGCCAAGATTGGAACTCAGTGTGTGTAACTCCATTTCTCACAAGAGAATTCTCACACCATTGAGAAACTGGATCTGGTGCTATGCTAATTTGTAAAGTTTTGTTTTTTGGAAACAATATTAAGTTTACAGGAAAGTTTAAAGAATGAGAGTAGTAAAAGTAAGAAGAGTACAAAGAACACTATTATACCCTTAACATAAATCACCTCTTAAAATTTTACCCAAATGCTTTGTCATAGAATGAACAGGTCGGTAGGTAAGTAAAGGGTGTCTCAAAATTCACACAAGAAGTAATTTTGTACGAAAATTGCGAATCTTGTGTGAATTTTGGGACACCCTTTAGGTAAGAAGACAGGTAAGTAGGTGAATGGATAGATGAGGGAGGAAGGATGGGTAGATATAAACTTATAGATGTGGATGCAGATATACAAGGATTGTCCAGAAAGTATCCAACCATGTACTACGAAAAATAGAGGCACTGATGTCTGGATTTTTTCTGGATAGCCCTTGTACATAATTTTTTCTTTTTTCTGAATCCTTAGAGTGTGACCAGTATCCCTATATACTTCAATGTCTAATTTTTAAGAATAGGATATTTTCTAACATAAACCACCATAGTCATCAAACTCAGTAAAACACTGATATAATTTTTTTTCTTCTTTTTGTAATCTACTGTCTGCACTACATTTTTGTCAAATGGCCCAATAATGTCCTTCATAGCACTGTTTTTTCCCTCCGGTGTGTGATCCAGTCCAGAGTCAGGTAATGCATTTTATACGTCTTCAGCTTACTTTAATCTGAAATATTTCCCAAAACCTTTCTTTGTCTTTTATGACGTTGATAAATTTGAAGAAAACATTTTTTTTTCCATTGGGATATTCTTTGTTTTGGCATTATCTGGTATTTCCTCATGATTAAATTCAGCTTCTGAATTTCAGGCTGGGATAAAACATAAGTGATGTATCTTCCTTAAGTTATGACATTTAGAGTTATAAATTGTCTACTTGCCCCTCATTGGTGATGTTAATTTGGATAACCTAGTCAAGGTTTGTCTGGTTTCTCCATTTTATGGTTAATAATTATATAGTTACTTTTATATAGAAACTAAATTATATGTGACTATACATACACACACATATATATGTGTATATATAACATATTCAATATATAGCTATAATACAGTTAGTGTTATATTGGTTTTGCTTTTTCCCTCACAACAATCTGTGGGAAGACAATTTAGCACCATGCAAATATCTTAGTCTTCATCAAAATTTCCCTCGGGATCAAATTTATTTTTTTTTTAAATTTTATTTTGTTGTTTTGAGAGGTGATAAAGACAGAGATCCGTGGGAAGAGCCCAGAGCACTCTCTGTAGTTGTACATCATTAGGGTTTTTTGGTTTTTGGTTTTTGTTTTTGACATAGTTTCACTTCACACAGGTGGATGTGGGGCCACACAGGCCAGAACTGAACTGGGGACCTCCCGCATGGGAGGCAAGAAACTGTGCAGCCATCCTGGTGCCCGGGACAGGGATTCAATCCTGGACCTTGTGGTTGCAAGCTAAGTGCTCAACCTGTAGAGCCATCCCGGCATCCCCTGGATCAATGATTATTGACTGATTCAATCTTTAGCACAGCTGTGTCCAACCTTTTGGCTTCCCTGGGCCACATTGAAAGAAGAAGAATTGTCTTGAGACACACATAAAATATACTAACACTAACGATAGCTCATGAGCTAAAAGAAAAAAAACAAAAAACAAAACGAATCTCATATTTTAAGAAAGTTTACAAATTTGTATTGGGACTCATGCAAAGCCATCCTGGGCAGCATTTGGCCAAGAAACACAGTTTGGACAAGCTTGTCTTAGCATGATACTTGCAAAATGCGGGTTTTGTAACTTTAGTACTTCCTCCATATTTACCAGTAGGCACATGGGATTTTACAATAAGCAAGAACCCTACCTTCCCCTATTTATTTATTTGTTTGTATTTTTCACATGAATTTATGGATTTTTATTTTTCCACCGTTTATGACTACTTATTTTGGTGCTCAGCTTGTACTAGGTGTGGCTAATAGGGTCTCCTTAGAGTTGTTCCTGTGTCCTTGTACTATATATAACCCATCAACTTTCTTTGACCATTTTCTTACTTTGTGAAATAATAAAATATCCTCAATTCATCTTGCATTTACTCTGCCTCAGCCCTGAAATCAGCCATTTCTTCAAGGAATCTTAATTATTTCCCATAGGAAGTAGTATTAGAGACCCAGATGTTAGTATTATAAGCTTTCTTTTTAAGTTTTTATCATTCCTTAATGTAAAATGTCTAAACAGCCTTAGAGCTATCAGGAGTCTCACTAGGTCAGAGACTCTCGTGTGTGGGGGACTTTAGTGGGTCATGAAGGAGTCATGGGAGGATAAGGGGAAGGGAAGTATGGATATGGGCAAGGAATGAAGAGTTTTCTGAATTCCATTTCTAAAGTTTTCAAGTGGCAAATCCTAAATCCTGAACATCAAGAAAATGTTTTCTACAACTCTTAAACTAAATGCATTACAAAGAAATTTCATCTTATCTGTTTTTGTTTTGTAATTTGTATAATCATTCCCCAAAGTTTGATCAGTGGAAACTAGTTCTACAAGACCCTTATAAAAAGGCACTGTAGTCAAATAAATTTAGGCAATGATGCTTAACAAACCTCATACATAAATTAGAAGCACACATTAGCAAGTGAAAACTCCAGTTCAGTCCTATATTAGAAAGACAAGTGGATAACTTTCACCCAATATTGCCACATTTACTTGAACTCCCCTGTAACAACCTGTTACCATGATTCAGGGCATTATTTGAAATGCAAATTTGTATATTTGAAATAGATATTAAGTTGCTTTTAAGGCCAGTCTTCTGTCCCTTTCCCTTCCATTACCCTCTGAGCATCCTTGTATTACAACTCTTAGTAAATTTCTGTTCAACCAGTTTTTAGCTTATCAAGCAGTGCCATGTGAAAGAAAGGTCCTAAAAGACAGAAATTTGTTCTCAAAATTCCACATTTTGGCTACAATAATATCTGGTACTTAACAGGCTTTCAAAAAAAATGTTGTTGAATTGAAGCATTGAATGGCCCAAGAAATATCAATTTTACTTGAAATTTTTGCCTTAGCTCAGAAGTTGCTCTTCCCTCACCTCTATCCGTATTCAGTGAATTGTTTTTAAATTAATTTTATCCTGGAACCATTACAAATACTCTCCTTCATCCTTAAAGGATAGTATCCAGATTAAAAAATAAAAATGAAAATAAAATTTAAAAAAGCAAGACAACCAGTGAGTGTTGAGAGTTCCTTTAACCACTTGGAGAGATGGAGTTTCAAGTGATGGACGTGCCCTCCACCTTCATCTAGACCCTGACGAAATTGAATGCAATATGCACAGCAATTTGTTCTTCACGTCATAGACCTTTCACACTCTTCTAGGTGCTGGAGTTTCAGTAGTGAATATGACGAACAAGATCCTTTCTCCCATGCAACTAATATTCTAGTGGATTGAGACAAATCAAAAAGAAGTGAGCAAATAAATAAAAAATTCCCCAGAGCCCTAAATGTTTGAAGACAATAGAACAATATAATCAGATAGAAGGTAAACAAGTGAGGTTAACTTCAGAGACAAGAGGCAGCCAACCTTATAACAATTTGAGGGCTGAGAAAGGACCAGCAAGTAAGTGCAAAGGCCCTGAGGCAGAAAGCAGCTTGGAGGGCTGAGCATCAGAAGTGGCCAGGTGACAATGTGCATAGGCATCCTATGACATTCTACTGCTGCAGAATGAATGAAACTATTAGCAGCATCTTGTGAAGGAGGAATAGGATGAGGGAATAAATGATAAAGAAAGGTCTGAGAGCTAGAACCCAATAAATAAAGGAGGCAAGCTTTTAAAGTTAAGTAATTGCTGATAATCTACAGACTCCAAGTGGGCAACAAGGTGGGAAAATCAGGTCACTACCTTATCTGCTTACACCTTCCGTCTCCTGGCTTCCCCTTGCTTCGTCTGTCTTCTGCTATCATCGTCTTACCTTCTGTCTGTCTCCCCGCAGTCTGAGATAAGGTGAGCTCAGAGCCTCCAAGAAAAACCAGTAACTGCCAATTGGAGGCAGAAGACTAGTGAACCAGGGTGTGGAACAAAGCAGCCAGAAGTGGCCAAAGTCACCTCCACATAACCTCCAGCTTCATTATATGGAAATGTATTATAATACATTTCCATGTTAAAGGACACCCCCTTTCCAATGACAATTCCAAAAAAGACCCTATAAGGACAAAAAGGGGGTATATCCCAAATTCTCTCCTCTCCCTATTCCCATAAAACCATGGCTATAAGCAAGGTCAGGGCTGAGTCTTGTCCTAGGGCAGCCTCTACTCTGACTGTGGAGGAGACTCCCTCTCAATAAACTGCTTTTGCTTTATTACTTGGTTCACACTTGAATTCTTTCCTACATGAAGCCAGGACACTTGCTCCTTCAACAAGCCCATCAATTGACCTCTCTCTTCTCTTCTATTGTTGCTCTGTCTCCTACATTAACCTTTGCTTGTTCTGCCTGTGTCGTAGCTTCCCCTTTACCTTACATTTCTTGCTCATATTCATTTATTGGATGAAACTTGACCAGATCGCGTCTTTGTACAATCACTCTTCTAAGTACCCGAAGACTATAGTAAGATAAATCAGGCTTGGTGCTCCCTGCCCTCAGGGAACTTACGGGCTTCTATATGGGAGACAAAGGAACACATTGTCACAATGCAGTCTGTGCTTTATAAAGGAACATACAGAAGGTGCAAAAAGATGTCTACACATTTTAGGAAAGGAAAAATAACCTCTATTAAAATTGTAATACTCCATATATACCAAACAAAAGATGAATACAAGTCATGCTTGACTTCTGCAACTACAAGAAGTACTCAAAGTGGTGACCATCAGCGTGTAGACACTGCTGATTCCAGCGAACTGCTGCTTGAACAATGTTGACCAAAGTGTCCACTTGTATCGCTGCGCAGGCCATTTCAATTGATCGTGTATCTCAAACTTATCACAGATGCATGCAACTGTTAGGCGTGTGGGAGGTTCTGTTGCACACTCACACCTCCATTGTCGTTGTACTTCCACAACTTTCTCGAATTTCAAATACAACTTCAACATGGTCTGGGCTCCTTGCAAGGCAGCTGTGCTTCTGCCCTTTTCTTTGACTGCCCTGTCTATTGCATGGTGACACTAGCATTCATTTGATTAATGCTATCATTTGAGCGAGTGATGTACTATACACTGCTACCATAATTCAATTCAACTTTGAAAAGTAATACATAGGTAACATCTCTTAAAATCTGTATAAGTACATATTTTTGTCACCGCCTGTATACATAGATGGCCTTTTTCCGCCATACCCTGCCTCTCTCTGCCTTAAGCAATTGCAGTATATCAAGAGCCTCCTGACATTCAGCTTTTAGCTCCCTGCCCTAAAATTCATTTCACGTGATGCCTTAACATTAATCTCTCTGAAACACTGTTCTTGTGAATTTTGGAGTAAGACAGAAATGGGTTCAAAATATGCCACCCAAAATAAAAACTAAATCTAATGTGGGATCCTGATTAAGTTACTAGAACAGAGACAGGATATCAGTGAAGAAACAAATGGAAGTCAAAGACAGTCACAGATTAGTTAATAATATTGTATCGATGTTAATTTTCTACTTGATTGTACTGTGGCAATGTACAAGTAAGAAGTCCACATTAGAAGAAGCCAGGTGGGAGGGCTACCAGAGCTCTCTGTATGATTTCTGCAACTTTCCTGTAAGTCTAATATGTATTTAAAATATTAATTAACCTTAGTTAAATAATACTAGTTAATATTTGGTTATTTTTAAAAGAAAGAATATACATCATTGAAAATGTTCAGGGAAGAGAAAAGTAGAGTGTTTCTAGTTGAACAATTCTTAATATTATAGCAAAACAAAAAACAAAAAAACCACAACCCAAACGTCAAAGAGAAAAATGTTATCCAAAAATATATTTATGAAATAGAATTCAGTGTGTTAGTAAAAATGAGTGAACTGCAACAACACTCATCAACAAAGATGGATCTCATAGACATATATTGAGCAAAAGAAGCAAACCACAGTAGAATATACATGGTATGAATTGATTTATCTAAAGTCCGAGAGCCCACAAAACTA
Source organism: Craseonycteris thonglongyai (assembly GCA_004027555.1). NCBI lineage: Eukaryota > Metazoa > Chordata > Mammalia > Chiroptera > Craseonycteridae > Craseonycteris > Craseonycteris thonglongyai. Next base: position 10,055 of record PVKE010020151.1, read on the forward strand.
AGTAAAATAGCGCCTAGAAACGCGTGCATGGATGACATGTACATACCAAAAGGCAGGGGAATGACAATCACAAGAGTGGGTTGTCCCTGGTAAGAACATGGAAACACAATCTGGGAGGAGTTATGCCCTTTGCCTGGTGGTGCACATATGAGTACTTGTTTATCATAATTCCTTTTTTTTTTTTTAAAGATTCATCATATTGTTTTAAAGTAGGTGAGAGAGAAAGAGAGAGAAGGGGGAGGGCCCAGAGCAGTTGTACATCATTAGTTGTGACATGGTTTCATTCCACACAAGTGTGGGTGTAAACTGAACTGGGAGGTGAGAACCTTCACCACCATCCTGGCAGTTACCAGTAGTTGTGCTGTAGTTCAGCATATGAGTTTGCATGGGCTGGAGCCAGAATCAAACCCCGGACCCCATGATTATGAGGCAAGTACTAAACTACTGAGCTATCCAGGCATCCCTTATTATGATCCTTAAACTGAACACATATACCCTGTTATCCTTCTGAATGAATATTGTGCCTAACTGTTAGGTAAATACATACATTATGTATCATTCAAAAATAAATGTATGCTCCAACACTAGCAAGCTGTGTGACTCCAAGCAAGTTACTTTTCTTGCTTATTTGTTACTCGATTGGTTGTCACAAGAATGAAATGAAATCATGTATAAAACACTAAAATCAAGCTTGTCCAACAGCAAACACTCAATAAATGCTAGTTTATAAATATCTTTATTTATAAATAAAGATATACAAATATAAATAAAGATATACAAATATAAATAAAGATATACAAATATATTTTTAATATATAACAAAATAGTATCAAAAATAATAATAAAGAGGGGAGAAGGGTCTTGTCAAATACAAAGTAAACCACATTATTATTATTATTATTAGATTATTTTGGTGTGAAAATAATGTCTAACATTTATTGAGCTAATATTACGTTTCAGGAGCTATGTTAATTCTGAAGGGGCCCAGGAATCTGGATATGTAACTTTTTAGGTGATTCTATCACAGGTGTTCGCTGCATTGCATTGGAAAAACAAACCTCTAGTGGCATTGTCCCATATAAATATGATACAAGGCTTTTAAAATGTAAGTTCAGTTATTATTCAGGTAGAGCAAAGCCCACAATTTAGGAAATGACTGCCATTGAAAAGATAGGTTGTTATATATTGATATCCCCGGAGGGGAGACCACAGCACTCTATGGGGTGGGGACACATGGGGAAGTACCAAGGTCAGTCAGGAGGCTGGATAGGGGTGTGGTGGGGGGAACAAGTGGGCTAGAGCCTTTATTGTGCAGGGTAAGCAGGCTACAAGTGGCTAGTGTAAATAACTTCAGGGGCTGTAGGGAACAGGGTTTGTCCCTAGTTGTCTGGTACCTGGCCTTGGAAAGTTTAGGGCCAGCGGATCATGGCCAGGAGTATGAGATCGCATGAAGGGAGGTAGGTGGGCATATGGGCGCTGACAGGTTGCCTTGGATATGAAAGTATCTCTCATATGCTAGTCCTTTACTGTCTCTAGAAATTGGCTGCCCCTAGGAGAGAGAGTTCCTTCCAGGTTAGGTAGGCACCGAGACAAGCGTGTCCAACCTGCAACCTGCTCGGACCACATGCAGTCCTGGACAGCTTCGCATGTGGCCCAACACAAACTCGTAACCCGTCTGAACACATTATAAGAACTTATTTTCTGTGGGTTTTTTGGGTTTTTTTTAGCTCGTCAGCCATCACCAGTGTTCATGTATTTTATATGTGGCTCAAGACAATTCCTCTGTCTTCTTCCAATGTGTCCCAGGGAAGCCAAAAGTTTGGATACCTCAGCCCTAAGATATCACAGCACCAAATCCAGAAACTAAAAATCTGTGGTCATTAGAACAAGCCACAGATATATTTTAAAATTTCCTATTAGGCATTTTCTAAAGAGTAAAAATGTAAACATATAAAATAAATTCTAATAAAATATCTTAAATATTGCCATTTCAACCTGTCCTTGATATAAAAATTATTGAGCTATTTTGATTTTTGATATCTTTTCAGACTAAACCTTTGAAATCATGTATGTGTTTTGCATTTAAAGTATGTATCAATTTCAACTCGCCACATTTCAAGTGCTCAGTAGCCACATGTGGCTAGTGGCTACTCTGTTGGACAGCTCAGAACTAGAGAGACTTAGAAAAATTCATTGAGGTTGGTGAAGACTGAAGAGAAATCTCTGAGCATCTGTTTGGTGGTGGCAGCCATATGGCTCATTAAAGTCATCTCTGTCCTCTTATCCTCCAACCCTGCCTCAGCATACTATCAATACTGCTCCTGCCCTCCCCATCATTACCACATCCCCATCATTGCTATCATCTCCTCATTCCCTCTCTGTCTCTGGTCTCTCCTGGGTTAGACAAAGGAAAGGTGCTACTATATGACTTTCCCAGGTTAGAAATCCCTGCTCCTAGGGGAGAGGCTGGGAGTGATGCCAAAACAGGCTTACGGTTCCCCCAAAGTAAAGTACAAAAGATGCTATTTGATTTTGCAGATGAAGAAAGTAACATTTCATCCACCTGTGATTACAGACAACATACAAAATAGGCTTTGTATTAACTGCTATGAGGACAAACAACAATTACCCAATAATAAAACTTCTTTCTTGGTGACGTGGATTAAAAAGAATATATATATATGTATATATATATATATATATATATATATATATATATATATATATATATATATATATACACACACACACATACATACATACATACACACACACACACACATATATGTATATATATTCTTTTTAATATATATGTATTATATACATATGTGTATATAGGCATTGCTCTTTTTATTATTGCAATCTGTGTGTCAGCTATCTGTATGTCAGCTAAAGGGTCACAAGAGGAAAAACTGAAAAATTACATTTCTTAAATTAAAGGGTAAATGTTTTTAAAAACAAACAAACAAGTAGCTTGCTGGTCTAAAAAACAAACTTCAAATCATGTCTGCTTTTTATTTTGATGAGATACTTTCGCCTCTGATCATTTAGAAGTTTTCCCAGCTCCCTTGTTGAAGTTTCATACAATCCCAGCAGTTTTAATGCCCAAATCAGCAAGGTCCATGTAGCTTATGCCAATCTAGACACCATATGACAAGCTAAATTCCCCCAGACAGGGTTCCTTTGATTCCAAGCTCACTGGTCCTTGATCTCTATTTTTAAGGTGTTAATCTGGCACCCAGGAAAGTGAGAAATACACAGCTTTGTCCTGAGCCAGGAATCCTGTGACTATATCTGAGGCAAGATAATCCACGGAGCTCAGCACATGCCCTGAGACCTGAGAGATGCTCCTGTCTTCGTTGTGTTTCCTATAAACAGTGGTTGACTACTGAACTGCACAGACCATGTCAGCTCCAGCAACATTTTCCAGTACTAAGAATTTAGGTATACCGTAATATCTTCTTGAAGTTTCGTAAAAGTATGCCTGTGTATGGTAATGCACATTATACTTTTGACTACCATGTTGACACAAATTCTTATTTCCATTGTTATTTTCCATTAAGTTACTTCTCGTAATACCTCTGATAAAATCCCTTGAATACATAGAATGAACTTGAACTTTAAGTGGTCCTGAAAAATACGCATTGCTTGTTTTTCTTATAAAATATTACTGAAAACACACGTTGGTTACGACAATGCGAAGTAACAGTTATGGTTTAGGTCTCACAATTACTCAAGTGATTCTGACTAACAGGAGGCTTCAGCAGATTTCTCAGAAATGGTCCTCACCCATGATTTCAAGTGAAATCACTAGTTTGTCTTCAAAACACTAGCTTTTTGCACTGGTGGGATATCTGTTTGATAAAAGGCCACAACCCAGTACAAGGTAATCATTAGAGAGACATTATTATTATTTTGATAATTAGTCAAAAATCATTGGATTTCCCGTGGCTTCTTCCTGCTGAGCAATCATTTGATCTTGCTTATGTTGACAAACACACACGTCACCAATTCTGCTTCATTTATCCCTGACAGGGACAGTGTTTGCTTTATCATGTGTAAAGAAAGGAAAACCAAGTGTAAGCAAACAGACAAGAGGCACTAGGCAATAACTCACTCATTTTCTTGCTTAACAATAAACAAACAAATACATAACATTATGCAACACCTTGCTTTCTTACAAATGGGCTTTTGTGTACTCTAGCAAGTGCTCATATAGGTTATATGTTCCTTAAGAATAAATAAAATCAGAAAGTGAGGAAAATTGGTGTATTACTTAATATTGAGAGAAGGAACAGCTGATAACTTCACAAAAGACTGAAAAAAATTATCTTAAATAGTAAAAGATGTGAAATGTTCTTTTTTTCTGTTTGATATAATAATAGAGAACATACATTTGGCTAGAAAAAAAAAATAAGGATCTTCTCCTTGCCTCTACTTGGTTAAAACATAAGAAAAATGTTACCATCTATGTAAGACAGACTTGCAAATTCAGTGTGATGATCATTTGAAATTCCAATCAGGCTGCTTAGATTAAAAAAAAAAAAAAAAAAAAAAAAAAAAAAAAAAAAAAAAAAAAAAAAAAAAAAAAAAAAAAAAAAAAAAAAAAAAAAAAAAAAAAAAAAAAAAAAAAAAAAAAAAAAAAAAAAAAAAAAAAAAAAAAAAAAAAAAAAAAAGAGAAGAAAAATTGCTAGGAAAAAAGAAGCCAGTAACTAAAATCAAGTTTCTAATAACTACTACTTTGGGAAAAATACATTTGCTGTTATAGGAGAATGCATCAGACAGAGCTTAGTAAAATTTCGTGGTTTGGGCAGCTCTGGCTGGTTAATAGGATCAAATGCTTGGTTGGCTGGTTGATTATTTATGCAGATATCATTACTATGATAAGAAAAAAGAAGTTGGTTCACATAACAGGGCATGTTCAGGGCTAGGGGCACAGGCAAGGCAAGAATGAGGAGAGCGGGGAGCTGTATCTATTCCAGGTTAGAATGAACTGGGGTGATTATCCAAAATTCTGAAGTGAAGAGCTGGGTTGGGAGCGTAATGTTCCCAAACAGTGCTTCGGTTCTATGTTGTCTGTAATCACAGGTGGATGAAATGTTACTTTCTTCATCTGCAAAATCAAATAGCATTGCCATTTCGCCCAGATATTGAGATTTAGCTTGAAGCAGACCCTGAAGTTCTTTAAAATGCCAGTGCAGTAGCTCCTATACGAACACTGAGAAAAACCTTAGACAAAAGATTAAGAAGCTGAAATGTAAGAAACACTAGTCAAGGAAAATTCCCTATTACGTCCCTGTGTTTGTTTTTAAAGTATAAATTCGATGATATGGATGTATTTAATCTCTTAAAGTGTCTGGTATGTTTTTATTAGCCATTAAAACTCCACTTACATTAATTATTTTTCTAATTTTTGCTCATGAATTTCATTTGTGATGTAATTTGTATGAGGGAAACAGTACCACATGGCATTTTAAAACACCTTTCTCCCTATTTAAAATTAATATTTTGCAGCTTATCCTACGTATTTATGAACAGGCTTTCAGAATGCAATAGCTTAACCCCTTTCTTGACTAGCATCTCAACAAATATCAATTTTTTCATCAAATAAGAAAAGAACTACCAAAGAAAAAAATAATGTTAGTTCATAGATAATTTGCTTAGCAACTCTCAAGTATTAAATATGCTACTGCCTTTTTATGTAAGAATTTTAAAAGGTGTCATTTCCTACTTCAAATGATATTGACATCCATGATATCAAGGCAGCCTGGATATTATGCTTTAAGTTAGAAAACATTTATTAGCTAAAAAGAAACAAAATGTTAAATACAGTGCATTGTGACTTTCATTTAAATTGCTTTTCCACATCATTTTAATCAACAAAAGTAAATTTCCACAATAAAAGATTACCGTAAGCAAAAATAAAAAAATTCTGTCTTGAATTCAGTGATAACTCCAGAAAATACCAAATATAAGTCATTCAGGTACCATGGAAGTGCTATCTCAAATGTTTTTCTTTTTCATTAAATGATGGAAGTTGCCTTACCACACAATTTGCATATGTATTGCTTTCAACACCAAAATTTTGCAAAAACAAAGTGCCAGGACCCTTACCTTACCTCCCTAGCTCATTCTCCAGACACATTATTTTTTTCTTTCATTCCCCCCCTCCCCAACCCCGTACTTTTCAAAATAAGATTGATTCCTTGTGAATAAGATGCTTTCTTCAGAATGTTTGAAAACTTTACAAAGAAAAAAGTCTATATTTTATTCACCATTTGCAGTAAAATATTATAATAAAATGCTTGTTCTCATTTTAAATGGATGCAAGATATTAGCAAACAGAATATTCAAGGCTTAACTCAAATGATTAAAAACTGTAGCTGTCTCATTAATATAGGATTTTAAGGTAATGGCACAACGGCTCATTGGTTCTTTGTGTGAATAATGTGATCAAATGAAGGGGGAAGGGGAGAGAGGCTAAAAGACTATGGAACCATAAGAAATTATTTCCTTAGCCCATGAGGAAAATATACGGAACAGTATACCCAACCCCTTTTTCTCTGCTGACAATGAATTTGAAATGTTGAAATACCCATTTTTGGACTAGTGTTTGTCAACACTGGTGGCTAAATTATACCTGAAGGAAAAAAACAATATGCTCATTACCTTGGATTATTAACAATCGGCTGCCCAAAATTCTTTTGCACTTGAAATTATAAGGGTTATATTTTGATTATAAGTGTTGTGTGAGTCTCCAGGTATGAGAAAAGGATACACATGTGTATGCAAACACACACACTCACACATATATGACCTACTGCCTTTATTTTTTCTATTATCAACATATCATTTTATGTTTGCCCATTTGAATAGCGTCTTTGTTCCAGACCCATGAAATTATTTTACGAACTATACCGATTAAGTCCTATCATTATCGTTTTTTTATTAGAACATACCCCATTTTCCAGATGGAAGTGAAATTGCAGTGAAATTTTATGATTATAAATAAGAACAAAAAGTGATTTTAAAAATCTAACTCCTTACTCATAATTTTTTCTCAAAGTTTGAGACCCTCTCTTATCTCTCTCAAGAATGCTGACAATCTACAGCCATGCAATAGAGCCTTTAATCTGTGTTATATGGACATTGACTCTACTATGTAACCAAAACAGAAACATCATATCCCGTTCCTTTATAGTAATAACTTCATGCTTTGTCAGCATGTCTTCTATTATCAAAACTGGGGACGACTATCCAGATTAATTTGCTCAGCAATAGGGTATGACTACTGCATTTCAATACAAAGCTTTTCCTTTTTTCCTTTGTATTCCAGATCCTATAGACTACAGCAAAAATAGACAAAAGAAATACATATGGTATGTATACCCAGTGTGTAATCTATATATATTTAAAGGGGCAGAGACTGTCACATAGAGGTAGCCAGTGTTTTTCTAGAAAAACTGACTCAAAGTAATCCCAAATCAATTTTCAGGAGACAATGGGACGATTCGAAGGAGTCGTTACTGAGCAGCTCGGGATGCGCATTTAGGGTTAAATGGGCAGCCCGCAGCCTCCTGCAATCTGGGCGTTCGGGAAAGCAGTTGGCGCCCGGGAGGTTCTTCACGCTTGGACTCTGCCCTGCCTCCCTGTGTCCAACGTCAAAATCACACACAGGCGACAGAAAGAAAGCCCTCGGCTTCCACGGTCGTTGTGAGTTATGGCAGTGCACCGGGACGATGGTGAAAATGCCCGAGAGAATGCTACCACCTCTAATCACGAGCAATTGTCAGAGAGGCCCCCTGAATTCTGTCCTCAGTCCCAGACCCGGGGAGGGAGCTGCAGGGGGGAGCAGGCGTTCTCCGGACACCGTTCCATCTTCAGATGTCTGTACCACGCCTCTGCAGCCTCTTCTTCACGAGGAGCAGAAAAATAGCACCTCACATTTGTTTCCTGAGAATGTCACAATTCTGTTCTCAGACGAAAGTATAGCCTTTTCAAGCTAAAATCCCAAAGCCGACCGTTCATATTGTTTGTTTCGTTTTAATTAAATGCCTTAGACCCTGAAGGCATCCACAGTGTTCATTCTAAGAGTTATTTATCTAGATAAACTGTGTATTACTGGAGGTGAGAGATGATCATGTTATCACATTTTATAAATTACACGTGGCTACATGCCTACATCCCCGTCTCTGCTTCCAGCAGACACTGCATTTGTTCAATAACCAAAGATGACATTGTTTTTTTTTATATGCCACGGCTTACAGAAATATGCACTATCACACTTTATTTACAATGTAGGTTATGTACCTAATTCTGTTGGGTAGAGGTATCGGTGGATAATGGTGTGATATCTAATCCATCTAAAATGGGCTTAAAATTGCAAAAAGATGGACTTGTGCTTCAAGTTCTTGATAAAGAGCTAAATACATTTTCGCAGCCTGCACACATCCCTGAAGCAGACAGTGCCATGGCCTCCTCTGTTGGCCACGCAGCAGGTGCTGTTGGATCTGCAGAGGATGCCGCAGTGTGCCCAAGTGCTTGAATCCTTTCCAGAACCAGGGAGCAGTCGTGATTGGTCCAATTGATCATCGCAGTCACTTGATATTACATAAAAGGGTGGTGTGGAAGCATATGGATTGGATAACAGTCCGCGTTGTTCTGACATGATCTATTTAATAATTCAAAAAGGAAAATTTGAAAATGAATCTGCACAAAGCGCTAGCACCCGGTTGACACTTTATTTCTATGAAACGCTCTTTGTGTTGTGTGTGAGCTGTGTGGATTGCCTGTTTGGTGCAGTTATTTTTCTAAAGCATCAATATTCCAAATCAACATCAGCAAACCATCAGGCACCTCACATGTCACTGTGGCCGGGTTGAAACATTTAGCTTCGCTATGCACTGCTGCAGCAAAAGCAACCCGCAGCCAAATCCTCATTTAGGAATGTGTCGGAAATGCAACAGAGGACAGGGCTAGAGGTTCTGTGGATTTGATTTATCCCCACCTGGAAAAAATACTCAGTGAACACATTCAGATGTGGTCAGAGTGTTTCTACTTAATAATGTGCTCTTTATGTCTTCACACTTGAAAAACACAGAGGGGAGGAAATCTGGCTGGATGAGTGATGCTCACCTTCTCTCAGGTGAGCATGGGGTACAGCTGTTTTAATAGCTTGGAAATAAGAGCCAGATGTTCATGATTCCACAGGCAAAGCCCAAACCCTCCAAAAAGCTCTGAGCAGGATGGCAGAGGGGCGGGCCCATTTGCACACTCCCAACTGGTAGCTCCTCCCACTATGCTTGAGAGCTCCCCCATAGGCGGGTGATCGCACTGGTCACCTTTTTGTCCCCGTAACACATCTGCCCTCTCACCATCTGTGGACCACATTTCCCACACCTTGGATATGGAAATAGCACTTCGACACATCACTGGCTTTCTTTCTGATTACTCTAACCAAAGAGATGAATCAGAGGGCCCTGTGAAATTTTGAAAATACGCCTTGTAAATACTAAATGGTAACAATTTATCAAAAGCAAAGCTAATTGTTACTGCAATGTGGGAAATATGTTCTTGTCATACATTATACTTATATACTACTATTTTGTCTCGAAGATTAATCACAACATACAACCCGTTTACATATATGCAAATTCACAATACATAAGAGCAACCCTGGCAAATAAGGTTTTGACACCATAAACAAGTACAGGTCACATGTCACAATAGCCATATGCTGTTCTACATGCTAAATTTGCCTCCTAATGTTTTTCTCATTTAAAAAATTATCTGAAGGATTTTAATCTTGGAGAAAGCTGCAATCTTTAGGCTGTTTTCTCCTCTTTCATATTTCATCCTAGTAAAAATTGATGCATGTAATGCTGGCATATAAATAGACATGGCTCATACTTCTTAGCAGCAACATCAAAACATATTCATCAGGCACCTGACTGTCAAAGGTAATGTTTTGCATGGCACGAAATAATTTTAAGAACATTTTCTCCTTACTGTAAATGAATCTGGGAAAGACAGATGACAATAAACATTCAAGGGACTTCTAAACTGAAAATGAAACAAATTAGCTGATGCAAAAAGACAGTAAATTAAGAACATGAACAATGAAAAAGATTCATCTTTCTTGGCTCAAATGTCCTTGATTCAAATCCCTACACTATTTTAGACCCATCAGTGTTGTTATCTGCTACAATCAATATTTGAGAGGAAGGGGAAGCCGGGATGGCTCAGTGGGTTACCAGTAAGCGCTTGCTTTGCAGCCCTGGGGACCGAGGATCGAATTCCAGCCCCAGCCCATGCGAACCCATATGCTGAACTGGGGTGTGCTTCCCATGCGGGAGGCCCCCAGTTCGGTTCTTGCCCCCCAGTTGGGCCCCTGGCTCGAGAGGGCGTACTTCCCATGCGGAGGCCCCCAGCCCAGTTCCCACCCTCTACGGCCCCCACCTACCTGTGTGGAACAAAACCATGTTGCAAAACTGATGACGTGCAACTGCGGAGACTGCTCTGGGCCCTCCCCTTTCTCTCTGTCTCTGTTAAAAACAATAAAATAAATTTTTTAAAATATTTGAGATGAGTCAATCTGAGGTGGGATGTCGTTTAACATTTCCCCGAGTTATTGTCCTTAGAAATGATGAATACATATATCTGCTTTATATATAACAAATAGCTTCAAAGCAACCTAGAGAGTCCCCAGGGAAAGGAGGTGAAATCTATGCTTCTGGATAAAACGTTCATACTTTTCTCACATTTCCTACCACAATGAAGCAGCTACATTACTCCCATCACTTAGGCTGACCAGATGTACCATTTTAAATGAGATGGAAAACAATGGTTCTATCCTATTTAACACGGTACATTTATTCAGCCTACTGACACTGAATCTAGCTCAGTGAAACCAGGCTGCCTACACATCCCATTTGAAATGGGTCCATACCGTTGTTTACTGTCCCATTTAAAACAGTACAACCGGTCAGCTTACCCATCACCTCATATGCAAAGTTGCACTCATGGACTTTGGTTTTCTGAAGTATGCTCAGGGTAAGTTTAATGAACAAGAAGGTTAGGGACACAGGGCATTGAAATTAACTAAGAAAACCTGGGTGGTGAGCACATAATGCAATATATAGATAATGTAATGTAGAGCCATACACCTGGAACCTATGTAATTTTTACCAACCAAGGTCACCCCAAAACATTTGACAATTAATAAAAATAAAAAACAAAAAGAGAAACCCTTGGACCTAAAATCATAATTTCTACCTTCCATTTCCCATCAAAACTTTACCTCCTACAACAGAAGATGTAATTAAGTGGCAACATGAAAGTTCACAGACGATAAAAAAAACCATGACATTCACGTGTGGTGATCTGCATTCCAGAATATGAGTCTGAATATCTAGATGTCAACAGGAGGAGCTAATAATCTTGTTTCTTGGTCTACCTGATGCATACTGTACCCAGCCTGTGGACAGAACAGACCAATTTGGTCTGTTCATCTCCCAAATAAATAAAGAGCCCAAAGAGGCCAACATTAGTTTCTTTTATAGTTGATGTCTAATTTCATCATAAAAACTATTTTATAAGTATCAATAACCCCATTTTATTGACAGTGAAACTAAAGCCTAAGAAATTTATGTAACTTACCTGGAGTCAAGACTTCTGATAAAGTAGTCAAGCTGGGTTTTAAACCTTGAGCTTTAGAATCCAAGTTTAGTGACTTGTCCCCCAATTAAACTACAGATAATAAACAATAATAAATGAGCAACAAAGATGTAGGAAACATGGCTAATCATCATTCCCTGACTTATGTAAAGGATAGTCCACTTGATTAACTGTTGTTTAATGATTAATTTAAATAATGATGAGTAAGTAATTTCATGGCATGGGCTCTACTTCATGAATCACAATCAGGTTGTTGATTGTGATTCATAGAGCTGAGCCTATGCCATGAAACGTTAATCACAGAAATATGATGGAAGAGTCCAGATTAGTCAAAAACTTTTTAAACCACTCTCTCACAAGAGGAAAGTCTACAGCAGGGAGATTATTAACGACACCATAGTATTTCTCTGAAGGAGCTTATCTCAGGAACAGGGCTATGGTCACTCCCCTGCTTTCCCAATGCTCCTGCTATTTTCAGCCTGGCTTCTAAAGGTAGAAATGCAGAGGGGTCCCCACCCCAATAAAGACTCATGTATTCTCTCATTGCTTCCAGGTCAATGAGAAGCGTATGGGGCAGCCCATTTGAAACCTCTTTTAATCCTCTAGAGACCACAAGTACTGAACTCCTAAAAGTAAATTTCAGTGTATCCAATCTATACAGTCCTGAAAATTTGAATAATATATGCTTAAAAAAAAAGCATTCTTAATATTTATTGAAGTAGATAAGTATTTAAAGAAAAACCACTGGCAGATGCTTTTATAACCTCAAGTACTGTGTTACAAAGTTAATGGAAAGAGCACAGAGTTTATAGGGAAATGAGCTGAATTCAAGGTCTGCCTCCGCCACTTCCTGCCAATCAGCTTTTATTTAGCAAGTCACTGATGTCAGTGGTCTCATCCTTAGTTTTTCCTAGGACTGTATAAGAGATTATTAAAATAATTTGCATTAACCTGCAATATAAATGGTAAATTTGCTATGCAATATGAATTATTATCAATATTTTCTGATTAACATTTTTGTAAACTCACATATTTTTGCAAATATTTTCTCAAAGAGACCCAACTTTTCTTCTAAAATAAAATCAAGTGTCCTCAAGATCTGACGAACCAAGAGGTCTCAACCTCAATGTAAACTAGGACCCTTAATACTCTCTGTAATTTATCTTATTGAAGACTCTTTTTCAGAAGGAAGAAATGGAGGGAGGGAAGGAAAGGATGGAGGGAGGGAGGGAGGGAGGAAGAAAGGAAGGAAGGAAGGAAGGAAGAAAGGAAGGAAGGAAGGAAGGAAGGAAAGAAGGAAGGAAAAGAAATTATGAACTACTACTGGCTTAAGAAAGAAAATTGTGAACTAAAATTACGTTTTAAAGTTCCCCACCTATAAGAATCCAAAGTATTCCCATACTTTCTGCTAATCCCAGAGCACTGAATAAACCACAGGCTTCTGTCCCCCTGTGACACTTTGACTCAATCTCTCACTGAACTGGGCATAAAAGGCTCTCTTAAGCTCTCTTAAGTTTTTCCACACATGATGCAGTATTAAGGTTTTCATGAGTCTGAAGGGTTGACAACCAGAAAGCTCTGAGTAGCTTTCTTCCTCTTTTCCAGTTCCACCTCCACTAAGTCTCTCCTCCCGCCTCCTATAAGGACAACTGGTAAATCCCACCCAGCCCGCACCCCTGCTTGGTTGCCAAAGAACAGCCCAGCTTCTTCAGTGTCTTCACTCCCCATCCCCCCACCAAGCCATTTTCAGTATTTTTCCAAATAATTATGCTTTTGTTCATAGAATAATTTCTACTGTCAGCTGTTAACATCAACTTTTTCCTCTTTATTATATTTATTTTGAGTTGTATAATTATTTGTTGTTGGATGTCTTGTTATCTGGACTATCAGTTCCATGAAAAACCATGTCTGTTTTATCTTGCTTTGTTTTTTAATCACCAACTATCTAGTAACTACATGTATATTCTCAATAAATATCCCTTGGTTTTAATTAATAAATGAGAATGATTAGGATCTAAAGGTAAGATGGAAAAACAGACTACAATGCAGATAACTGTAGATTTACATTAATTTCTAGTGATGTTCTCTCTAGATATTGATGCTTCCAAAGTGGTTCCCCCTCCCCCCATTTTCCACTCTACTTATGGGGAAGGAAGGAGAGAAGCAGAAAGCGCAGGGGGAGAGGAGGAGAAACAAAATGGAGTGGTTAGGATTCAGAGTGCTTTGGATTTTTTTAAAGGGCATAACTACTATTTTCCTCAGAGCTTCTTAAACAGCATTCCTATGTAGTATACTTAGGTAGGCAAACAATGAAGTGGCTTCATGATGTGTGTACATTGGTAAGAAATCACTGTGTGTGTGTGTATATATATATATATATTTGTGTTAAGCTTTAACAAATGCTCTTCACTGGCTTAAATGTGGAACTCAATAAAATCCTTTTGGCTCCCTGTTACGTTTTCAAGAATTTTCCAGTTTCTGGTTGGAATGAAATCACAATCTGGAGCAGGTGGCGTGTGCTCTTTTTCTGTATATGATAAGGGACCCTACCCAGTGACACAATAGACTTCAATATTATGTGGAAACGCATCTGCCATTTGGAGTACTTTCATTCTGATGAAATGGTTTGGGGTCAGTGCACAGTTGCAGCCCCTAAATGCAAATCGCGCCGTGATCCCGGCACATGGAATCACATCAGCGCGTTTGATGAGGGCACAGGATCAATACAGAGGTCAAAAGTGCACAATCGGGAGCAGAGGCGCAATCAGGCGCAGGGAATCCCCAAGATTACAATTCCCCTGAGGAGACCGGGTAGTGGCCAGAGCGTTCTTAATGTAGGGGGACTTATCTCTACCTACACTCATCTCTACACCGGCTTGATTGGATTATGTTGCAAAGTTTGCCAACAAAATGCTGACACAGAAGGCCAAACTTTCAGAAAATCAATACCAAATAATTGTCCCGGCCGTGCGGGAAGATAAACGGCACCTGCTTATGTACCTTCAGTTCTAGAGTGTGGGAAGCTATGGCACCGAGGGAGCTAAGCTGTTCTTATTGTGCATAATATACCTTTATACATCAGCGGGCAGCACAAATCACTTCCTTCCCCGCTGCTCAATACCCTGTGATTCCATCTCGTCTATAATCATTTCTTTCGTACCAGACTGTTGCCCTTAAATGTTATGCTGCTGTCAGGTCTTGAATATCCCTTACCTGGCAGCCAAAGGGAGTGCTTAGGAATGAATCTCTTGTCCCCAGTGCAAATGTCTCCCGGCGGTGATATAGTTTGATAAGTTTAAGAAATAGGCCTCAGAATCAACCCTGCTGTATTTTCCATAAAATTCTGCCCTACAGAACGTACTTCTCAATTTCTTTTTATATTGACTGGATAAGTGATGAGGTGAAACACACCAAAGGCCCTTTGTTATTGCCATCTTTCAGAAAAATGATTTCTGTACCAAGCAGTATTAAAAGTCAAAATATCAAACCAATTACAAACAGAGCATATATGTTTGTTTATAATTTGATGGTCATAGCTATTCTGTTACAGAAATTAGAGCAAGAACTGTATAATCTTCTATAGTCCTCAATATAATTTCCCTTCCCCCACTAAAAAAAAAAAAAAAAAAAAAAAAAGGTTTCTCTTTTGGGCTATGGTTGCATGTCTCCTATATTATTGGCTCCAAAATGTGATTTCAAGCTCAGACAGCAAAGCAATGACCTAGTAAAAAGCAGTTCAGTTGCCAAATGTATGAATTCGTAATTCCTACTCCAAACGCTATCTTTTTTATTATTGTGTTAAGACAATAGATAGCTGAAAATATTTCAATAAAAATAACAGACATGCCTATTCAAAACTCTTTGGATGCTATGGATGCTAAATTCCTGCCAACCTTGTTCATTTCAAAGACATCATATTCCCATTTATAGAAAAAATCTACCACATAATATAATTTGGAGATGCAGGCATAGAACAGAGGGGAAAGCCAGGAATAAAAAAGAAACTATGTCAAGGTGTTTTTGCATGAAATTGGCTTGAACAGGAGAAAAAAAGAGGAGGGAGTTTGTAAGAATTGATGCTGGAATGCGCATTCACCTTCTTAGAAATATTTAATTTTACATGATTGTTCCTTTGCACTTAATGACAGAAAAGAGGACCCTGTTAACATTAGTCCAGTTTCATCTTTAATTACATTAATTCAGTAACATGCCATAATTGGAAGATGAAAGACTAGTGCTTTATTTACATAAATATAAACGATAAATGAGCAATTCTTGAACTGAACCAAATCAATACACACTGCATTCTCACGTTGACCTCACAAGTATTGGGGTCAATAAACGTGCGAATCCTGAGAATAATATCCCATCAAAACCGGAGGCAAATCTCTGAGTCTCCAGGGACGTTTCTATCAGTCCTTCATCCACTAGTCTGAGGCTAGCTAATGAATATGTGGCAACATTGGATGGATGGAGTGCCACATTTGGAAGGGAGGAAAAAGGACCGGCCTTGATGATGCACTGGCTGGCATGGGGAACATATTGTTGGCTGCAGCTGGTAAGGGTGAGTTAGTGCGCTTCTTGGTCACCAAGTGATTGGGTCACCAATGGCCGAGCTCACACTGACATTTAGGTTAGCATCCTGACCTGAAGATGAAGCATGTAATTTATTGACAATTAAAAAATGACAGAAAGATGCCACACATACAGCAAGTCACTACAATTTTCTGTTTTGCCACCAACTTGTGCTTTTCCACCAGGACATTGAAAACTTGTGAAGGTTATGTGTCTTATCCTTGTTACCAACTCATGGTGAAATCAATTACTTAATGTTATCTGGGACTGCCTTAAGAAACTGGACCAGCCTAAGGCAAGAGAGAGAGAGAGACCAAAGCTGTAGCTTATTGAAAAGGAAAGGCAAGATTCCCCTTACATAACTAAATCAAGATTACTCCTATACAGCAACTCATAAATTACCATCCAAACCTCCAATATCCAAATATCAGAATAAAATAAAATCAACAAATTCTTATTGACTATTTACGAATTCAGACTAGTCATTAGAACAGTTTCATTATCATTTACTCTTTGAAAGTGATTTATCATCTGATGGCAGATTAACAGAATAAGACTGAGAATAATAACAAAAAAAAAGAAAAAATATACCAAAAAATATATATAATGCATAAGAAAAGACTATTCAGCTATCTTATCTCTGAGTCAACTTCAAAAGAAGTTCACTTTTAAAAGCTAAAAAATTATCCAAGATAAAAAAAAAATAGCCTTTATTTCTAACCACACATAACTTAAGAATTAAAGGTTAATAAGTGGAAGAGTATTCTAGAAAAACTACTTAGATTACAAAAAAATTTTTAAATATACATTTTTGACAACATGATATATTTCAAATATTAACAAATTATTAATAATAAGTGAAATAATGGAATTAAGGTTAATTTTATATTTTTAGAGGATGTATTAAAATGGCAAGAAGAAATATGTCTGGAATTTGCTTTAAAACAATCCAGACAGAGAGAAAAGTGAGGGATTCTGGTGGGTTAATAACTGTTAAAGGTTAAAGATCCATGGGGAAGATTCATTATATTCTTTCACTTTTGTATATGCTAGAAATTTTGCATAATACCCATATGCATATAAATAAATATAGTAACACAGTGTTTTAAATATGTATAAATTATAAATAGATATATATGGATATACATGTTTATACATATACATGTATATCTATAAATGTATGTATATAATGCACATTCATATTAGTGAGGCCCCGAAGTAAATTTATCTCCATCCAACACTGAACACCAATTCTCTGGCTTTTTTTTTAATGTAAGTTTTAATGTCTATCAATCTTGCCAAAATGTTCATGAGTTCATTCTATAATCATTATACAAGGGTTGTTCAGGAAAAAAAAATATGTATCCTGCCATAGCAGAGTTTTCATATTACATGGCTGAATACTTTCCAGACGCCCTCTTATGACAGCCCTGTGCTACATTTTGAAAATATAG
>PVKE010020152.1:0-27753 GCA_004027555.1 Craseonycteris thonglongyai
TCTGTCAAGAGTAAAATAGAAATAAATATGCACTGAAGATAATCACCCCAAGATCCTCACCAACAGACATTGTCTTGGAGAAGGAGCCATAATTCATGATTAACTCTCTGCTCTGTCGGTAATTCTGCAAATGCTCTCCTACATCGTTTCAGTTATTTCTCATAGGAACCTTTTGAGCATGCTTTGAAAACAAATAACCTTTATTCTTGCTTTACAAGGCAGAAAACAGTGGCTCCGAGACTTTAAAAGAAACCTGCCCAGTATCTGGACTCAAAGCCAGGCCTTGCCCCACACAGCTTGGTGACGAAGTGCTGACTCCGAAGGTAAGCTCGCCTTCGGGAGTCTTAGAGGGTGTCAGCAACGCTCTCTGTGGATGTCATGAAGAAGGGTTGTGGGGTTTGCAGAGTCGTGGGAAAGGGATTATGACAGGAAACCAACCACAGGGGCGGTTTGTTCATAGTAAATGTTTCACTGCAGCTGGGACAAATTACTCATGAACGTATTTCAACTTTAATATACAATTTAAGAATGTAGAATGCGCTCTGTTGAGGACAGCAGGGGCTTGCCACTATTTTGACTAAAGAACAAAGAACACAGATGTGAGAGATCGAAACCCGTCTTGGCGTTGGCTCAGCCCAGCCTCCCACAGAACTGTGTGCCGTGCTCGAGTGAGGAGGTCCCTGTCGCCTCACGAGGCAAAGGGGTACTTCCACCTCAAAATGGCTCTGTCGGCACTCACACTGACGATGTACTGATTTCCCGGACTTATCCGAACACGCGTGATGTTGCCACTGTGTCCAACGCCCACGTGAGTTACTTTACCCTCATTATAATCCCAGACTTTGATCAGATGGTCATTTCCACCTGGGAAAAAAAAAAGAAAAGAAAAAAAGACATGTATGTGGCATTGCTGTGACAGAATAAACAGCCCCGACTTGAACACATTCCCCATCGGCCAAAGTAAAGGAAGAAAAAGGGATTTGTATAAGAACTCTTTTCCTTGATTATAAAAGTCCAGGGCTGTTGTAGTAAATTGGTGGGGGTGGGAGCGGGTACAAAGAGATGATGTCACCCTTGATCCTACCAGCCAAGCATAACCATCTTGGTCTAGTTCCTGCCAGTCTTTTGTTTTTTTAAAAGATTTTACTGTTCATGAGGTGTGAGAGAGAGAGAGAGAGAGAGAGAGAAGTGGGGAGGGCCCAGAATAGTCTCCATAGTTGTTCATGGTTTCATTCCACACAGGTGGATGTGGGCTGGGCAGGGCAGGAACCGAAATGGGGGCCTCCCTCATGGGAGGCGAGAGCCTTCGCCATCATCCCAGCAGTTATCAGTTATGCTGCAGTTCAGCACATGGGTTTGCACGGGCCGGGGCTGGGATTCGATCCCTGGACCTCGTGGCTGCAACACAAGCGCTCAACCTGCTGAGCTATCCCAGCATCCCATTTGCCACTTTTTTTTTTTTTATAAGAGTATCATTAGACATAGACATCTAAGTATGTGACTCAGATCACACCATGTCTTCTTTTCAGTAAATGCATTTGGGGGCACCTACTTGTCAATATCCTGAAGAATCAAAGAACCTGGCAGGAAACGGTATTGCTGTTGTTCCAATAGGCATATTGTGTGGTAAATGCCCCCTGCCCACTCCCTGGAAATGCTGATTGAAAGGCCTGGCACTCTGCGTAGCTGGGAGCACCCCCGGCCCCCTGGTTTCCGCCCTGCACGGCCCCCCGCCCAGCTGTGTGGAATGAAACTATGTAGAAAACTGATGATGTACAGCTATGTAGACGGCTCTGGGCCCTCCCCCTTCTCTCTGTCAAAAAAATAAACATAGATCTTTAAAGAAAGCCTGGCACCTTAGACTTTGGCGGGAAGTAACAGGGTGAGGCACACGGGGCAGCCCAGACCCATGTGGACGGTCCATGCCGACCGCAGAAAAGCCAGCAATGGACAGTGTAGCTCTTCCTTGTGCCCCAAAGGCTCCTGGGCAAATGTCTCCTCGCAATGAAATATGACTTCTGGGTTTGACTTTTCCAGCCACCCTGGCCTGAATCTAACCAGGTTGCTCTTTAGACCCTTCTGTGGTCCCTTCCGTGTGCCTCCCGCCTGGGAGTTCCGCGTTCCTGTCTAGATAAGCCGGGCTGGGCTTTCATCTCCCAGGACTGACCGGTGACAAAGTGCACTCCTTCCGGTGTGATATCCATGCCATTGATGGACCCAGACAAGGAACCTTCCAGCTCTCGGATGACTGTGCCATCAAACACTTCCCAGTAAGCGATCTGGAGTTCGGGAGAGAAGCAGTAGGCAGGGTTCAGCCCAGTGGAAATCAACCCCACACATGCGAACCAAAGAGGGCTCTGCTTTATATATATATAGTAGTAAAAATGCATCATGGGATGAGATGGCTGAAATTATAAATAGGTGAAAGCAGGGGTGGAGAAACCATTTGGATGCTTTTAGCATTGGCTTGTAGATGTGCATCCTGTTTAAAGCGATGTGGATGTGCTGGCCAACGTGTTTCTGGTGGGTCTGAAGCAAAGCTATAAAGGAAAAGGGAAAACAGTAGCTGGCATCTACTTTACCCATTTCTGCCCTTAAAGCAGGAGAGCCAAGCCTCGGGCCCGGTGGGAGAGGGAAGCATGCCCTGCCTTCAGCTTGGGCAAAGAACAGTCCAGGAAGTTCTGGAGACTGAGCCCTACAAAGTCACTGGCTCACTGTGGCTGTCCCTCCCTGTTCTTCACCCCGCCCTGGTTCCCAGCTTTCTCTTCTGCTTCAAAGCAATAAAGCACTCCACAGGGCGGAGTTTCAAAGCAAACTGATAAGATCTGGCCCCTTCTGGGGAAGGGAACAGGGTTAGGGGTGGAGGGGGGGAAGACAGGGCTCCAGGGGGGAGATTTTTCCACTGAATGGACTACTTTTATACGTTCTTGAACTTTGAAACGTATAAATGTACAGCCTATTGGAAAATGGAATTTCCTTCTAAACAAAGATCCCTTGACTGGGAATCAGGAGTATGAACCCTGGCATGAATTTCACCCCTTTCTCTTTGTTTCCTGTGGATGGGAAGTGGCTGTGTTCCCGTCGTAATGCCAGGAATCTATTCCTCTGAATGTAGCTAGGTATGGTTTATGCTATTAAAATATATACATATATATTTGTAATTGATGCTGGATTGCTTTAATATTGAGTTCTGTTTTTCTACTGAAAACAAAGGACTATAAAAGCACACCCACTTCCTTATCTCTCAGGTAGTGTACCCAGATAAGTACAGTAGACTCTCAGTTAACTGGCACCTATGGGCATTGGGAGATGCCAGGCAAATGTAAGTAGGCTCTCCATTAACCAGAACTCAAGCAACCGCCCCTCAAAAAACAACAAATGTTACTGGTTGTTTGAGAGTGCTGGTCACTTGAGTTCCGGTTAATGGAGAGTCTACTGTAGTGTGCACTTCATTACCTGCTTTCTTGGCCCAAGGAGTCAAAGTGACCCTCCCCTGCAGACTGCTCAGGCCTCAGGCCCTCCTGAGCATCCTCTGCCGGGGATGGTCTTCCCAGACATTGAAGCACAAGGTCCTTTTGTCACTCAGGTCCCAGCTCAAATGCCACCTCCTTAAGGAGGCCTTCCCTGACCACCCTCGCTTTCTTCCCCCCAAACCAGTATCATATAATCTGTTCTATTTTCTCTGTAGCTCTTTCGCCGTCTCATAGCATCTTGTTCACATGACATGTATTTCCTCACATGTGTACTGTCCAATTCCATCGCCTCACACAGTTCTCCTAGTGTCTCTTCCACTGTTCAAAACAGTCTGCAAAATCTTTTGCTGGAATCGCCATTGGCTGCCCCATCGTATTTTCCTGAATCTCATCAACAGTCTGAAATCGCTTCCGGTTCAAAGGTGATTTTAATTTGGGGAAAAGCCAGAAAGTCTCAGGGTGCCACATGTGGGCTGCAGGGGAACTGAGTCACCTGGGTGATTCGATGTTTCACCAAAAAACGCTGCACGAGGCGTGATGCACGGGCGGCCACGTTGCGGTAATGAAACTGCCAATCACCAGATGCCCATAGCTGCGGTCATTTTTTGTCGTATTGCATCTCTCAATTGACAAAGAGCATTGAGGGAGCACGCCTGATGAATCATCTGAACAATTTTTGCGAAGGAATGTCCGAGCTCACTGCAAAATCGGATGCGGAGTCCTTGCTCTACTCGCTCGTCTTTTTAAATGCTCCAGCTGCCTGGGACACATTTTCACTCAACGGGGGTCTAGCCCCCCACTGACAACTACACGCATTGTTCACGCAAGTGCGCTCCAGCCCGCTCTCCTTAGCGGCCAGGTCTTGTCGGCGCTGCACGCACTGTTCTCATGCTGTTGACAATGGCTGGATTCTTTCCGGGACGGACCTCGTACACATGAGCCCTGACTTGAATCCTCACAGCAACTCTGAGGTCAGGGAACCGTCATCCCATTTTACAGATGCAGAAGTGATGGCACGCAGAGGTTACCCAGCGTTTCCAAAGTGACCCGGCCGGTCAGTAACAGCAAAGCCATCGCAGGAACTGGCGCGACTCCAGAGCCCGCACCCTCGGCCCCTGCCCGTCACAGATTTTCTCTTGTACCAGCAAGACCCTGACTCTTGCCAAGAGCGCTCACCTTTCTGTCCGTCCCACTGGTGATGACCTGGAACTCTTCCGGGTGGTAACAAACACACTGGAATAAGGTGTTCCCCAGGATCATCTGATTCCTTCGGAGATGCCTGGGAAACAGATTCAAAGCTGTGAAACTGAAGCTAATATAAAATAATATTGTCTGTCAACTGTAAGTATATATACATATATAGTCACAGGATGTAGAGAACTGCATAGGAAATGTAGTCAATGACATTGTAATAGCTATGTACGGTGTCATATGGGTGGTAGACTTGGAGTTATCACTTTGCAAGAGGTATAAATGTCTTTAATCATTATGTTGTTTCATACACCTGAAACTAATAAAACATTAATTTTTAAAAAGCTGTGGAACTTGACTTTCTGTTCCCTAGGAAACTTATTCACTATTCAAACTGGATTTGCGACAAGCTTGGGTTTGAGTTGGTTGTATTTGTCCCAAACAGACTTCCTCTTACTCTGGCCACGCCCCTTCTGCATCCTGCCATTGCCCCTGTGGGGCAGTCAGTAGATGCTGGGCGGGGCCCCGAGAGGCTGAACAGTCAACCTGCTAGCCTCCACACAAAGTACTTTATTCCTGCACTCTCTACCAACTGAGCAACAAAGCATGGCAAGGGCTTCATAAAAATGAATACTGGGGAGGCCTGGATAGCTCAGGGGTTGAGCACTTGCCTCGCAATCGCAAGGTCCGGGGTTTGATTCCCGGTTCTAGCCCCTGCAAATCCATATGCTGAACTACGCGCAACTGGTAACCACCAGCGTGGCTGGGCAGCGAAGGTGCTCACCCACCGTGCGGGAGGCCCCCAGTTCGGTTCCACCCCACACCCTCCCACCTCCACCTGTGTGGAATGAAACCATGTCACAGCTAATGACGGACAACTATGGAGACTGCTCTGGACCCCTCTCCCTTCTCTCTCTCTCTCTCTCTCACACCTCTCAAAAGATAAAAAAAAATTTTAATGAATATTACTGAGCCTTATCTACAGGGATTTGGATTCAGTCGGTTGGGATGAAGTCCACAGATCTGTATTTTTATTCAGCATCCTAGCTGGTTCTGATATGTTTGAGAACCACAGCTATAGATACTGTATTGAAAACATGCAAATTGGCTTCTTCCCTAGCCCATGGGGGTGGGAGGCCCTCTCTCAGGCCAGCCTCTCCTAGCGACAATAACGCACCTCCTGTACAGTTTCTTCTCATTATGGAACTTTTCAAACATGGTCTTCGAACTGACCACTTGTAAAGCTTTTGGCACAAATTCACCAAATAGTCATTCCAGCTACAGACCAAGGAGGCTTTAAAGAGTCACGCAGTCAGAAACCACTCACAGAAACAAGCCTAGACAAGCCCTTCTTGTTCCATGTTTTCCTGAGGGGAAGCCCAAGGGCAGAGGACACCTCCCACAGGTGTGGTTCTTGGACCAGCAGCAGGGGCATCATTCGGGAGCTTTTACAGATGCAGGTTCTCAGATGCCTCTAAACCCACGGAATCAAGATCTGCATTATTTATTACAAGATGCCCAAGTGGCTTGTGTGCACATCAAAGCTAGAGACACACAGAACTGGGAGACCAAAGCTTGCTTTGGGTTTTGGTTTTTTAATGTATTAAATGAGACGTGTTCTGCCTTTGCCTTTACTTCCCAGTCTCTTCTCACTGACCAGGAACATTTCATACTCTTTGGCTATGTATATCCAGGGTCCGACAGAAGTAACGCCCCTTATGATTATTACAAAACCATAAGCATGCAATTCTGTAACATAACAATGTCACACTCAAGCAGACTCTACTGCTTTAAAAAGGGGGGGGGTGTTACTTCTGCTGGACCCTGTATCTATCTTTGTCCTCCCACCTCTGTACTTAAATCAAGTCTGATGTATTTATACACAGAGGCCAGGCATTTTAGGAGCGGTGGAGGGGTGCTGGGCGGGGAGAAGGATTGTGGGAATAGGGTCTAATTCTAAATAGAAACACACAGCAAAAATGCTTATAGTAAAAAAAAAAAAAGATCATCCTTGCAAATCCTTGAATTACTCCAACAATAACGTTGATAAGCTGTGGTCTAGTTAGCCTGGGGCCAGAAAGGGAACCGTAAGGGTCCTGAGAACGTGGCCAAGGAGGGAAAGGACAATGTAGCCCCCTCCCTCGGCCCCACCCCCATCGTAGGTACCTACACAAGGTCCCAAATGATGCACGTGCCATCGGCGCTGGCGGTGACACATTCCTCGTTGTTCTTCTTCACCCGGATGCAGGACACGGACGACTTGTGCTCCTTCAGTGCCTCCTCCAGCTTCTGGGTCTGACAGCCTATCTGCCACACCCTCACCTGAAAGCCACCACGCAAGTGAGGAGAGCAATGACAGGGCCGAGAGCTTTGTCACCTCTGCTCTGTTTGACGTGTTTTTGTTTTGTATTTTGTTGTTGTTTTTAATCTCCCTCTTCTCCTCTCAGGTCAGAGGGGCTGTAGACCAGGACGATTCTTTCAGGGAGCCAGGAAAATGATCCCAGTGACCCTGCACCTGCTTCTGCGTTGCAGGGCTGACAAATGTATCGGACACCTGCTACTCAAACCTGTGACACAAGGGCTGCTGCTCATCCCGGTGAGAGAGCATGCCCTCTCGTCTCTGCTGAGCATGCGCTGACATTGCCCATGCCCTCAGGACAGCTCCAGGGCACTTGGGGCTGTATTTAAACTTACACATCCACGGCTCCACTTTAATCATTTCAAAGTCAATGAGTCTTGACCCCCGAGCCAGGCCAAACCCACTTTCCATAATACACACACACACACACACACACACATACATATATATATGTGTGTGTGTATATATATATATGTATATGTGTATATGTATGTGTGTGTTAATTCTAACACCTCTTTGCTACCCCAAAATGAAATTTATAGGTCATACAACAGCCTCCGCATAAAATTTCAAAATAGTCAATACAAAGCCCTAACTGCAATAGCAAAGATAAGTCAAAGAAAGCAACTTAGTTAATATATGTTCGATAACGGATAAACGCTCTGTCACAACTATACCAGAAAATATACTAATGTTATCAGATGCTTACACCAGCTTATCGTGAATATGTTGGACTTATTAGAATCAGAAGGGCAGAAATGATTTTGTAGAAGTAATATAAGACAATGACAGAACCATGTCACAACTCTGGAGGCTGCTCTGGGCCCTCCCCCTTCTCTCTCTCTCTGTCTCTGTCTTTCTCTCTCTCTCCCCTTCTCTCAAACAATAACTCTTTTAAAAAAAAAAAGAGAGAGAAGGACAATACCTCCCCTTCCCCACCGCCGCTGATGACCCTTTTGCAGTCACTGGTGGTCGCGATGGCCGTCACTCCGGTCCTGTGGGCGTTGTTAATGGCGTACATCAGCCGGCCTGTCTCGGGGGCAAAGGCGCGGATTTTCCCATCGTCCCAAGCTGCCAGGACAGAAAGACAAAGGGCAGGCGGAGTCAGCATACAGTACTCTCCCCACATACTTGCTCCAACATCATGGATGACAGGATTAGGTAGCATCGGTGGTGAGGGAGGAAAGAGGCGAGGCCCTACCAACTGCCAGGAGCCATCTCCCCCTTTCTCCTGACTCCCCAAGCCAGTCCTACCTGGCTGAGAGAAATGCATGGCCTGCCTTAGTCGAACCTGCCTGCAGTTGTACCCCACCCCAGGATAGAGAAGTTGGGGTGGGGAGGAAGGAGGGAAGGCAATTCCCACCTCACCCATGAGCTGCAAGACTTTTATTAGTTGGATATCGCCCCTGGGGTGTGTCCTTTAAGATCGCCAAGTAAATGTTGGCCCCTCCTCCCACCGTCTTCCTCATCTTCAGTTTGCCCTCATCTCTCCAGTGAGTGGCGAGCTCAAGCCAAGGTCTTCAGAGTTATTCTTGACTCCTCGCTATTGCAGCCACCCAACGCAACCCAACATCCAACCCATCAGCAAGTGCCATCAGCTCTACAGTTAAAAAAAAAACATCCCGAATCTGAATACGTCTTAACTCCTCCACTGGGACCACCCTCCCCCTACCCGCTGGCCTCTCTCTCCTGAACTATTATAACAGCTTCTCCCCTGGCCTTGGACTCGTGCTGCTCTAACACCAGTCATCTGTGCAGGAATCAGGATGCGCCTCTTAAAACCAGGTTACCTTCCTTGATCAAGAGCCTTTAAATCCTCGCCTCGCCTACACTCACCCTGGATGCTAACGCCAGCCTTACGCACTGAACTCCAGATACACTGGTCCTCAGCTACACTAAGTAATCCCCCGCCTCAAAGCCCTCGCACTTGCTGTTCCCTCTGCCTGGAACATCCTTTCCCTGCATCTTCACGTGGTTGACTCTTTTGGGCCATCTTCAGTGTCACCTTCGAAATGAGCAATTCTACATAGGATGCTCAAGGGAGATCCCATTTCTGCAAAGACTTGAGGGAGTGCAAGGCTGAGGCAGTGAGGCAGGGGGCTACCTGGGAAAAGAACATTCCAGGTGGGCCAGACAGCTCCAGTAAAGACCCTCTGTCAGCATGTGTGAGGAATAGCAAAGAAGCAGGCGGGGTTCGCTCGCAGGCGTGGGTGGGAAAGACGACCTCAGAGGGAAGGAGGTCCACAGGGCCTTGTGGGCAGGTGCAGGGGCTTTGTCCTTTATTCTCTATGGCATGCTCTGGCTTTAACTTTAAACTGAGATTTCTGGCTTCTGTGTTGAGAACAGGCTGAGGGAGAAGGGTGGTGGGCAGGGGTCGAAGCAGGGACACCAGGTAGAAAGCTACTAGGGGAATGTAGGAGAGAGACGATGGTGGCTGGGACAAGGGTAAAGAGGATGAGAAGGGATGGAATCTTGGAGATACTCTGAAGGGGGAACCATTCAGGGCAAATGAATGTGGTGTGTAAGAGAAAAAGAGGAGCTGACAATGGCTTCAATGTTTGTCAGCCCTACATGCAGGTTAGCTGAGAAGGCCTGGTGGCCACTATGTGGAGAAAGAATTCATGCCCAAGGGAGAAGCCAACATAGAGGAAACAATGCCCAGACAAGAGGGGACATCACCATCCTAAGAGCCACACCAGAAGAGCCACGTGACTTTTTATTGATGTGAAATAGCGAATATGCTTTCTGACCACTAGGGAGATTTCTACGTGGATTGAACAGAAGAAGATATTAAGAAACTTTTATAGGAAAATATTATTGTTAGAGATGTATCCTAAAGTATTGAGAGTTACAGTAGCATATCATCATCTCTATAATTCCTGTTAAAACATTTTGGCCTAAAAACATCAAATTAAAAATAAATCCCCACGGAGGCCAGGATGGCTCAGCACGTTAAGTGTTTGCCTTGAAGCCCCAGAGTCCGAGGATGGAGTCTCAGCCCCAGCCAGTGTGGACCCACATGCGGAACTGGGGTATAGCCCCAGTTCGGTTCTTGCCGGGGTGAGCTTCCCATGCGGGAGGCCCCCCCCCACAGGGGTTCAGCCCCCAGCTCACAGGGGTGTGCCTCCCATGATGGAGGTCCCTGCCCAGCTCCTGCCCTGCATGGCCCCCTGCCCACCTGTGTGGAGTGAATATATGTGGAAAACTGATGATATGCAACTATGGAGACTGCTCTGGGCCCTCCCCCTTCTCTCTGTCTCTTGTCTCTGTCAAAAACAATAGAATAAATCTTTTTTTAAATAAATTCCCTTCAAGGTATAATAGAGTCAGGTTTTTATCCCTTGACAAACAAAAGGGGTTCAAACACAAGTGCCCCGTACTCACCATCAAATCCATTTTGTAATCAAATTACTGCATTTCCTCACTAGAGAGAAAGCTACATGTTATACGCAGTAATTTAGGAGAAGAGAAATTGCTGTTGGGTTCTTCCTAGCTCAGAGAGTCTCCCCGCTGGAAGCAAACTCCAAAAAAGAGACTAGATTAGAAACAAGGAGGAAGGAGACCATGTGATGCGCTCCCGATTATTCACATGTAGAATCTGGTGTCTCATGAGGGTGCCAAGATCCGAAGCCTCAGCCGGAGCCGGAAGCCACTTCTTGGTACGTGGATGTTACCTGAAATGATGCTCTTGCCATCTCTCATGAAGTCAATGCTATGGCAGGTCATGTTGGGGACAGTGATCCGCAGCAGCTCCCTGTTGGACAGTGTGTGCCACACTCTAATGTCCTTCTTGGCACAGGTGGCAAACAGATCCGCGGTGCCACTGCAGAGAGAATAGGAGGTGCAGCCATAAAGGACGTGGTATTTCTTAGATACACGTCAAACGTGTTTTGTAAGGATTTAGGGAAGGACATCTTTTGGGTGCCCAACTTAGCTCAAGGCTTGATGGTCTTACAGATTTCTTGTGCAAAAGTTGGATGCCCACAGATCATCTGTGAACAATCTTCTATCGTCCTTTTCCTTGGGGAAGGGTTGGGACAAAGTTGCCCAATAAAAGAAAACGTTAATTTGTAAGTCTTTTAATACCCTGGTGGAGTGCATGAGAATAAGTAACATTTCTTGAAGTCAAGTACATCTGTGAAATATTTAAATTAAAAGAGGCTAAACACAAAGTTTCCTGTAAAGTAGCTCATCATTAAAATTCCAAAGAGGAAACTGACACAGGTGCTGAAATTCATGTTTGCAGATAACACAACACATTTCTTTGCTCGGTCACGAGGAAACATGAGATCGGGGATGAGGAAGAGCACTTCCGAGGAATTGGTTTGTCAGGTTTTTTTGTTTTTGGTTATTTTCCCTTAAAGAACAACTTGAAAATAGAATGAAAAAATACCAATATGTCAAAAAATTACAGATTATTCCAATTTGGATATGAAAAGGAGTCATGCTAGGGGACAATAAAAACCATCTATATTTCATCATGAAAAGAAAGTCCCTCTCTTTTACTCTAAGATCTACTCACTTATGAATTAATAGAAAAATAAGTGAATCCCGCCCCCGCCCCCACACACACATATTTAGCTTTGGGGCTCAGTGATAAAATTATCATGCTGAACAAGTTACTTAGAAAGAGTAAGTGCTAAACAAGACAACAGGTGAGGTGAAGTTCCTTGAACAATAGTCCTGATTAACAAGAGATCAAATCAAGCCAATCTTAGGATAATTGTATTTATTTAATGTAAGTTTTATATTGGATACACCTTTGGGGAAGCTGAGCTCTTAAAGAGGTATATGGACCCCTCAGGAAAATCATCTCAGTGAATACACCTAAAGGACTTCCCAAACCCTCCCTAACCTTCACTTGCAATCCACTTCCTCAACAGTCAAGTCTAGTCCAAAATGAGCCATTCCAGTAGTAGACTGTCCTTTTTTAAAAAAAATTTATTTTGTTGTTTTAATAGAGAGAGACACACACAGAAACAAAGAGAAGGGGGAGGGCCCAGAGCAGGCTCCATAGTTGTACGTCATCAGTTTTTGACATGGTTTTGTTTCACACAGGTGGGCGGGGGCTGCACAGGACAGGAACCTGGCTGGGGGGTCTCCCACATGGAAGGCACACCCCTGCGAGCTGGGACTCGAACTGGGGGCCTCCCACATGGGAAGCTTGCCCTGGTGAGAACTGAACTTAAAGAAGCCCAAATTTGAACTGTAAAAACTAGTGTAGGAAGGCAACAGAAAGTCTATTAAAATAATTCACTACAATAGAAAAATTTAAGGAGAAAAATATAATCTATTGAAATTATTACAACCTAGTATGCTAATAGGTACTGAAAATGCATTAATAAAATTCATTTTTATTTTGCATGATGCATCAAATCTCCACATTCTTATTGTTTTTAGGGCTGACAATATTTTTCTCTTCTACTTACAATGGAAAGACAATGTCCTGGACAGCTTCAAAGTGACAAGTTGCAATGAGGGTCTCTTTGAAATCTGTGAAGTTGACACGATAAATGTGTGATTCTTCAGTTCCTACATAAAACTGGTGTCCTTCCCCGCGGAGTGTGATAGAAGTGATACCACCTTGTAACTGGAGTTTCCTGTAAGGAGAAGCAAAATGGGAAAGTAGATTCTCTTAATCAACAATTACTTATTAACCATCTGAAGCATGACAGAGGATACAAATCAGGCATGTGACATGGGACATGCCTTCAAGGAAGTGACACAGTTTGGAAGGCAGGAGTTACAATATTGGGTACTCATGGAGAAAACAAATATGGGTTACAATAGTCAGGAAAGCTTCAGAGAAAGTTTGAAATAAGTTGTGCAACATGGTGGGATCTGGATATAGGGAATGTTCCAGGCAGCCATATGGGTACACATGACCATGGCAATTAAATACTCAATTAGTTCCATTCCTGGGAGGTTATCCTAAAATTGGGAAGGGGTGGGGGCACTTTATGTCAAAGAATATCATTATAACCTTATTTAAGAGTACTAAGATGGAAGCATCCTTAATATCCAATTGTAATGAAATGGTTAAATGATCTATGGGACTGCAACTTTAAAGAATCTTTGCCTAGCCATGTAAATATCATTTTAACGAATTTGGAATATGTATATATGTGTGTATATATATATTTTTTTACCATAATAATTTTTAAAAGATTATATCATAGTATTGAAAATGCTTATGATGTTTGTATTAAGTAAAAAAAACCATCAGAATACAAAATTATACATGCAAAATAAATACAATTATTTTTTAAGTTATTTGAATAATACAGATAAGAAGGAATAAAATGTTTATCGTAGCCATCTTCATCAGAACTTCCAGGGATCATTTTATCTTCTCCTACTTTCTAAAACCCCTGGCTCTCTAAATATATATATATTTTTAATATTTTTATTTTATTTATTTATTTATTTATTGTTTTTGAGAGAGAGAAAGAGAGAGAGAGAGAGATACAGAGGCAGAGAGAGAACTGAACTGGGGGCACTCCCCAGTTCAGCATATGGGTCCCCACGGGCTGGGGCTGGGGCCGGGATTCGATCCTCGGTCCCCAGTGCTGCAAAGTGAGTGCTTAACCCACTGAGCCATCCGGCTTCCCTCCAAATATTTCATGAGTATAAACTTAACAAAAATAATATATAAGTGAATGAGGACCAAGAAACCCAATCCTTTTTGCAACTAATTT
This sequence comes from Craseonycteris thonglongyai, assembly GCA_004027555.1. Taxonomy (NCBI): domain Eukaryota; kingdom Metazoa; phylum Chordata; class Mammalia; order Chiroptera; family Craseonycteridae; genus Craseonycteris; species Craseonycteris thonglongyai. Next base: position 13,722 of record PVKE010020152.1, read on the forward strand.
AGTTTGGACAATAAGAATTCAGTGGAGTTTTTTATGCAAGGAACCTGCTTGGGAAATGCAGTATTTTACAAAGATTCATGTGTTGGTGGGACATAGAACAGTAAATAAAGAAAGGCTAGGCCCCAAGTCATATCCCAGCCCCTTCTTGAACTAGAGCTCTGTGACTGGACAAGTTGCCAGAAATCTCTGGGCCTCATTCTACTCACCCACAGAATGCTTCCGTCTTTACAGGGTTTCTGGGAATATGAGAGATAATGGAGGTAACATACAAGAGCGCATAGGGGCCAGCCAAGACATACTGGCTAACCGTTGTCATCTGGGCTCCCTAGAAGACAAGGTGAAGCCTAGGGCTACAGGGACAAGGCCAGGAATCTGGGAACTCCAGTGGTCTGGTTTTAACACACTATGTACTTCCCTTTCTTATTTCTATGACTTCTAGTGTGAATTGCTTCCTCAGACCCAAGGACACAGAAATCACTGTATGCAGTCTGAGCCTATGTTGTCACATGAGCTGTTTTGCAGACACTTATAGCACAAACCTTGTCGTAATTGCTTTGTGTCTACTTAACTTCATCACAATGGGGAACATTTGTGCATTAAAAATGAGGGGTTAAAAATTAGGGGGAGGGGAAGCCGGGATAGCTCAGTGGGTTAAGCGCTCTCTTTGCAGCCCCTGGGGACTGAGGATCAAATCCTGTCCCCAGCCTGTGTGGACCCATATGCTAAACTGGGCTGTGCTTCCCATGCGGGAGGCCCCCAGTTCCGTCCTCACCCCCCAGTTCGGCCCCTGGCTCAAGGGGGCGCACCTCCCATATGGGAGGCCCCCAGCCCAGTTCCTGCCCTGGGCAGCCCCCACCCACATATGTAGAATGAAACCATGTCAAAAACTGATGACATATAACTATGGAGACTGCTCTGAGCCCTCCCCCTTCTCTCTGCCTCTCTCTGTCTCTGTCAAAAACAATAAAATTAATCTTTTTAAAAATTAGGAGGTTAGTTTTCTCTTATCACTTCATAAGAAGCAATCCAATATTGTGCTTAAGTACCACCCCCCTGCCATTCCTCTTTATAAAAATGTGTAACTGGTCCAACTATATTCTCAATAAGGCCTATTCTGAGTGATGGATTGAAAATCGCAACCTGTCCTCACCCTCCTTTAAAAGTTAATGCTCCTAACTCTACATCCTACCCCATTTATGTCCATTGTTCTCATGACCCTTTAATAACACTTTCCGTGTTGATTATTTGTCTCTTCCCACCTGCTAGAAAGTACGCTTCATGAGGGCAGGAATTCTTTTTCTTTTTAGTCCACTCTGTTCATTGCTAAGAACACTTAGAATAGAGCCTAACATCACAAGTACTCTCTGCACAGATTTATTCTAATGGAGACAACTGGCGCTCATTTCTACAATGTGTATGGGACTGCTCCTGGCTCTCTTAGAGCCCCCAGAAGCCGTATGGAGCATGTCTAGGGGGATCTGACTTTTGTTGAAGCTCAAGTTCAAGTTTGGTCTGTACTCCTCTGTGAAGTTTTGTCCCTGACCTTGCCATTCCAACATAGATCATTCCTTTCTCTGATCTTCTTTACACAATCCACGATGTATTTTACTTTATATGGACCATAAGGTGCTTATATGGTATGTTATCTTATATTGTAGTGACTGTTTCATAATCAGTAGACTCCCAACTAACCAGCACCCATGAGGCTAGGTAGATGCCGGATAAATGTACCCAGCACTCTCAAGCAACCGGCAAAACTCTCAAGCTACTGGCAAAATGCTCAAGCAAGATTTTTTTGTGCTAGTTGCTTGAGTGGGCCAGTTGCTTGAGTTCTGGTTAACTCAGAGTCTACTGTGTATATACGAGGGCTGTCCAGAAAGTATCCAGCCATGGAACCCATTCTTGTTATATTGACAATGGCTGGGTTATTTTCTGGACAGCCCTCATATATATGAAAACTCTTATCCCCAAAGCAGACTTTAAGTTCTGGGGAAACAAAAACCATATCTTATTTTATTTTTTAATAGCATCTAGCACATTGGTTTGGATGGAGGAGGTGTTTAGTAAGTATGTGTTAATGCTGATGTATTATATAAAGTTTTATTTCATTTTATTTTAATTAGGTAAGCCATGAAAAGTAGCTAGCACAGTATCTGGTACATAGAAATAGCGGGGAATGTTTGCTATTTGTATTCAAATGCGTTAACTACCAGCATAGTACCTGGAACGTAATAAGTACCCATTGCACAACAGATTTCATTTAATAAACCAATTTTGAAAGTTTGAAACTTGAGGTTATTTTTTGAACAAGTTTGTAACAGCATATTTCCTCTGTCGCAGCTCAAGAAAAAACTTACGTATTTATTAGAAGGGCAGTATTCCCTGGGCAATAGTGGGCCACTTTAGTTTGATTTAACATAAGCCATTGTCTTCTTCATTGTCAAAGGCATCATCATCATCTATTACGAGTCCAGCCACTCACTTTGCCAATATCACGTAGCTGCCGGTGTTAATCACATCTCCCTCAGGTGAGTCTTTCCCTCATCCCAACCCTGTGGGCCCGGGAACTTACTTGAGGGGCTTGTAGCTGGGGCTTTTACAGAACACCAGCAACCCGACTCCGGAGCCCACCAACAAGCCCCCTACCTTCAGGCACTTGAGGGCTGACACTCCCTGGGGAGAGAAAAAGCATTAAGACCAAGGTTGATCGGTTCCATCATGAAGAATCAGCGCACAGCCAGGGGCGTGTCAGAGCTGCCACACGTGGCTTGGATGAAGCGCATGACAGCATTGCCGCTGATGCATTCTGGGGCTGGCCAAACAGGCTCGGTGCCAGCCCTGAGCTCCCCTGCTGGGAGTAGCCCTCCTGGTCCTGGAAGGAGCAAGTGTGCTTCACCGGGCTTACTCCCTTTAAAGACACCTGTGCATTTTGGGGAGCTGCCAGGATAGCTCAGAGATTGAGCACTTGCCTCACAATCACAAGGTCTGGGGTTCGATTCCCAGTCCCAGCCCATGCAAACCCTACATGCTGAACTGCTGCACAACTGGTAACGACTGAAATGGCTCAGCAGCGAAGGTTCTCGCCTCCCATGTGGGAGGTCCCTGGTTTGGTTCCTGTCCTGTGCGGCCCCACATCCACCTGTGTGGAATGAAACCATGTCACAACTAGTGATACACAACTATGGAGACTGCTCTGGGTCTCCCCCACTTCTCCCTCTCTCACCTTCTCACAAACAAACAAACAAAACACCTGTGCATTTTGAATATATGAGAAATGAACGCTTTTTATCCTCTCATGTGAATGTAATGCAGAAGGCATATGCTTAACCACAACATTTGTTCCTCAATTCTTGTAATGCAGAGATACCATATTCGACATCCAAAGAGAGCACCAAAGACCCCTTACTGTTTAGTGACTATATTTTCTGAACTAAGCATGCAGTACCTTACCTTACCAATAACAGGAAATATTTAAATTCAAAGCCACATTTCAAGTTTGGGGATGTACAATGGCCATTTCATAGCACCCACTAGGAAGTTCTAATTTTAAGATGTGCATAACCGATATTTCATTTTAAAACTTTTGCATTGTAATTATATAGCTAATTACTTTATGGCTTGTGTCTATGAAGTTTGAATATTATAAAACAAATATTATGTCCTTTCAAGTTACAATCAATGGACATTTGCCTGTTCTGGTTCAAAAGTCAGTTCATGATGTATGAGAAGAGAAACCAGGGCCCCATAATATAAAGGCACAGACTGGAATGACATGCTTCCTTCTCCTGCACCCCAGCTCCAACTCCAAAAGCGCCCAGCATGACAGTAAGATCAATGCCTGGTCCATGCGGAGACCATCCTTAATAATACTTTTAGCATTTGTTCTGGGACCTGGGGAAGCAAAGGATAAAGAGTTCAACAGATCCCCAACGTCACACAGAGGTAATAAAAAAAAAAAATCTTTCTTGAAACTATCCATGATATTGTTCAAGTGCACAGATTCCGGAGCCTACCTGCCTGGGTTGGTATCTGAGCTCTACTATTTGCTGACCCTGAGATCGTAAATGGTATGTGCCTCAGTTTCCTTATCTGTAAAGCGGGGATAATAGGGCACCTAGCTCATCAGATTGTGGTAATGATTCAATGAGATGATGCCAGGGAAGCACTTTGCTCCCTGTCTGACAAACATGTATTGAGCATGTATGTACTTTTAAAAGTATTATTATAGTAGACTCTCAGTTATTGAGCACGTACTGCTTTTAATATCATCACAGTAGACTCTCAGTTAACTGACACACGTGACTGGTAGATGCTGGATAAATCTAAGTAGACTCTCTATTAACCGGAACTCAAGCAACCGGCTCTCTCAAGCAACTGGCAAAAGTCTCAAGCAAGAGTGGCAGTTGCTTGAATTCTGGTTAATGGAAAGTCTACTATATTAGGATCATCATCTTTTCCATTATAGTGCTGTATGCACTATATTGGAAACCATTTCAATGCTTTATCTTTCTGTCAAGCAAACATTTAAGTCAAGTTTCAAAATAGGTATCAAGATTGCTTGATATTCCAACCAAATGTCTTCAATGATACTTCCTATCCCTTCGTACCATAAGAATGATTTTCTTCCCACGTATATAAAAGGCATCTCAGAATCACTGCTTTGTGGAATTCACCATCAGACCTGGGTTGTAAGAAATTAAAGTATCCACAGTGCCATTATGGGTAGCACTTAAATGCCAAAGGTTTATGGAACACTAAGACAGAAAGCATCTTTTCTGGGAGACACTCAAGTTCCAAGTGCGGGAAGCAAGAATACGCAGATCAGTCGTCACATTGTGTTGTATGGAGACCTCTGGGGTTGTCTCGGGAGTTGGAACTGGCAAGCTTTCATCTGTTTCATATATTGGAATCCCTGTCCTAAAAACAATTTGAATAAAAACCTTCATCTAGAGTACATCTCAATCTCCTGTGAGATTATTTCTAAGTCCTGCTCTCTCTGCATTCCAGCTTTCTCCCATTCTTATGCAGCTCCTTAAATGCCCCCTTATTGAATGATTATGTGATTAAGACAACTCTGACATGCTCTCAGGAACATGGTGAAACATTTCAAAGCTTCTTGAGAATATCTGCTAAATGGAGGGCATCTATGTTTAGTTAGAACCATCTGTTCTATTATCAGGCATGAGGTAGGCAGGTGTGCAAGCTTGCAGATTCAAAGCGGAGTAGAAGCAGCCCTTGTAACTTTCTGGGGGTACTGAAAATAGCAGCATTTACTCTGTAAAATTATCCTTTGACCGTCGGCCCGTTTTATTTTGGTGAAATAGCAAGATCTCTTGCTGGACTTTTAACCAGCATTGTTAGGGATTGTGCAAATATAAACAATGGACAATTTCCAGGTCTTCTCATGACTTATAACATTGGCCAAGGCTGAACTCTAAGCTCTAGTAATTGGAGAGAAATTATATGTGTATCTATACTCTCATAGATCAAAGAGCACACTTCTCTTACACATGGCAACAGGGCTGTCCAAATGCTGGGACCAATGTGGTTATAATCACTAAACCACGGGCCCTGTGCTTTGAAGACGTGGACAAAGCTGTGGCTCTGATCCCCTAATTGAGGATGCCTAGGAATACCTATGCCCTGCATATAAACCAGAGATGAGTGTTTAGAGGATGAGTCAATGCATCTTGTAAATTTAGGTGTGGCCTTAGGTATATAGCACAGACTCTTTCTTAATGAAAGTCTGGGTGGGCAGTGGAAGGAAGAAATCATTAGAAAACAGCAGAGCTGACCGGTGGTCTCTACTCACCAGACTGAATTTGTCCTTCGCAGGCCCAGCGTCTGCCAGGAGTTTCGTCTTAGGGTTCATTTTGAGAATATCTCCAGTTGTGGTGCCGAGGTAGAAAAAGGAATCGTCGCTGGCCATCTGGGAAGTAGCGAGAAAGAGAAACCTGGAGAAACGAGCCCCTGGTCAGAGATGGCATGAGCCTCCCATGAAATGGCCTGAAGACCTACAAAGGTGCACCCGGCTACTTCTGTTTCCTCAGACCCAAGGCTGTGTAAGACCATCTCAAGGCCAAACTCAGAACTGGCGGAAATATTAGTCTCCATGTCACCTGTGCGTCTCACTTGCGGTCTATCTGTGTCTGATGTGAGCACGCCCACCCTGCTGGCTCCACCACCAGCACAGATTTCCCCCAAAGACTCCCAGGATCAAAGTGTCCTCCTCCAAAGAGAATGTGTGTTTGCTTATCTCGTATTTTCCCAAGTCTATATTCATCAGGTGGCTGCCTTAGACAAGAAGCACAAGTCAATGGAGAATGCCATTATATGCGTGACTATATGACTCCACCCTGACAGCATATGAACAATTCTTCTTTGTGGAAGAGACGGCACTTCAACCATGAGCTTCCCCAGTAGAAACTTTATTTCTGGTGGCAGAAATCACACAAGGGGTGCAGGGATGTGCTGTGGGCTCTGAGTGCCTTCCGGTTACCCTGCTGCCCTCCCGGCGAGGCAGGTTTCGTGTCTGACAGCAGCCCAGGTGCCAGGGAAACAAGACCCACCTAGAGCTGTGTCTAGGCAGCACCCTCCAACTTCTGCAGGGAGCTCTGGAAGTGAGATTCCCCTCACCTGTGCCTCCCCAGTCAATATCCCGTATGTCTAGACCTTACCACCCTAGCCCCAGTCCAAAGCACATGCACATGCACACACACACACACACACACACACACACACACACCTTATCAGTGCTGTTAACAGGAACTTGTACTAACAGTTACTTAAAAGAATGAGTAAAGTGAGACTTACTGTAATACTCATGACTATTCTTTTCATCTGTCCTGTCTGGCACTCAGTGGGCCAGATTTTTCTATTTGGGAGATCTAGTTCCCATACTCGGATTGTCCCACTAGAAAAGAGAAAGTCACAATCAAATGAGGACCCATTTAACAACCACACCATCGCTTCTCTGTTTTGCGTAGACTCTTGAAGAAAAAGCCGAAGAGAACCAGATATATATGAAGGTTTGTTATAGCCTATGGTCTAAGATCTTCCATTAGATCCTTCCAACCACATTGGGGTGGGGATGGGGGTATATTTTATGACCCTCCTCACTCTCCAAATGAGAAAGCGTAGAACCCACATACTATGGAGCCAGGGTTCCCACCCAGCTCTCACTTGGAAGCTCACATTCTATCCTCTAGAGTGAAAATAAGAGAAACACACAAACAAAGGAAACAAATGAAGAACAAGCCGGAGGTTATGAGGTATATGTTTCTTTCAAGGTTTTGAGTTGGGAGAAAATTTTTTTAAAGGGAGAAACTTCATTATGGAGAACCCCATCTTCAAGGAAGGAGAAATGAGCCCAAGCAATGAAAAGTCAAAGCCAATCAGCACCTCACATGAGACTTGGCATAGAGGTGGTGTTTCATCATTGTATGTTGAGCTCCTCTAAATGAATCATCCTGTGAAAATATCAACATCACAAAGACTTCAGCTAATATCCCAAGACAGGAAAGATTCAAAATATACTGATCAAGTTCAGTTTTTCTTTTCTTTTTTAGCCCCCAGACTTATGCACATTATAAGTGCTGGGTATTTTGAATGCACTTTCTAAAAAAGGAAAAAGAAGAGGAAGAAAGGAATAGAGGGAAAGTAAGAAGGAAAATCAGCATTTCCACACCCTTCCTGGTAGCTGTCGTTTGGATGCTAAAATACTGGAATTTGAGGGATAGCTCATGGGGACAATCCTAATAGAATTCCTGAAACGGGGCCCATCCCAGAGAACCACAGTGTAGGGGTGCCATCCCACACATCTTACTTAAGGTGCTTTTTCTCCAATTATTGATGGGCATTTAGGTTGTTTCCGTTGTGAATAATGCTGCAATGAACATAGGGGTGCATGAAAACAACCTGATTCTGGGTGGTGAGCTCCTGATGCAACACGTAGATGATGTACTGTACAATTGTACACCTAGAACCTATGTAACTTTACTAACCATTGTCACCCCAATATGTTTAATAATGATGAGGATGAAAAAAAAATCCAAAAAAAAGTGATTTTTCTGTTATGTGTCACATGAGGTTAGAGCACACCTGGATTAGACATGGTCCTAAAAAAACTTGTTTTGGCTGAAATTCAAGCTCTGCTCCTGGAGAACTGGAGTTCACGGACGTCAGAATGGGTCAACGCCTGTTGTTTAAGCAGCTACTGAGGAGCAGAGCAACCCCCCGTGAAACAAAAGCTTAGTCAAACCTCCATGCCCACCTGCCAGGCGCTGAAGAGCTTCCTGGGCACCTGTGGCCTCAGGAGATCGGGGCAGGAAGCAGTCAACTCCTCTAGGATCAGAGTCCTGTCCTAATGAGATTCCACACCCCCCGTTTGGGACTGGCGGGCACGCCACCAGTTAAGTTTTCTAGCCTCTGAATAAATCCGTCCTCATAGTGGAACAAATGCGTGCTGTGTATCACGTGATGGGTATGGGAAACAGTACCCACATAGAGCAACACACACGCTTTGCAACACACACAGGTGGCCTGGAAGGATAGTTCCCAGCAACATGCACTTCAGCCCCACATTCACAGATGGTGTGGCCTTGGAACTCACATGTGACATAAAAGCGCATGCTTTTGTACAGGTTTAGCTTTCACCTCAAACTCCAAACAGGGCTCCGGTTGGTGGGACTGGACATTAATGTCTTCGGTTAGACAGGCACTGGCCTCTGGTCAGACCTTGAGCTTGGTCCCCATGAGCTGCTTAAAAGCTGACCCTACTGCAAATGGTGTCACACAGCTACTAGTCCAACATGGGAAGCCTCCTGGCACAGTTCACTCACAGACTATCGTTTCATGAAAGCTAAACCAAGAGCATGCGGTAAGAAGCATCAGCCCGTGAGTGCGTCCATGCAGTTGTGCCAGTTACTCTGTGAGCACGGATTGTAGGCGATGCGTTACCAGGAACAAGCCCACCAGAAGCGGAGATGCAGTTAGCAGATCAGCAGAGCGTTTTCAGTGGGAAGCACAGAAGTTTTAAGTAACCGTATTTAAAAGACTTTCGGGTAATAGGATTTTTAATGACTACAAAATCATGACTTTCCAGGACTGAACCCACGTTCCCCCAAATTGGAATGACCGTGCTTTCCGCAGAAGCAAGTAACGTGGTCTTTGAGTCCTGAAAACCCCAACTGTAGATACCTACTTTCCAGCAGTCACGAACATCTCATCGCGGCACCCCGAGAAGGTCACCGTGGTGGCATTGCCGACGTTGAGGCCGGCCGCGGGACTGCCACAGATGGCGTCTCTCTTGGCTACGCTCCACACCACCACGCTGCCAAAACAAGAGGGACACACGAGTCAGGGGAGGCGGGCTTTCCAAATAAGAGACAGCTCTTTCGGTCGTTCTAGAAAGAAAGAAAGAAAAAAAAATGGGCGACTGACAAAGGAACAAAAGAATTACACTGACCCCTCTGGATAGCTCCTCAGTCACAGTGGATATGAGAAGACAAATGGGTGACACTTAAAAAGTTTGGAAGGAAAATGATTAGGAGGCTAGAAACCAGTAAGCACATCAATGTCTGATGCTAAAACAGACATTTGCAGACATTCAAGGTGTACCTCCAATTTATCTCATCTAAAAAAAATTCTTTGAGGAAGTTTTCCAGCAAGAAGAAGAAGGAAGAGGGACGGAAGGAGAAGGGGAGGGAAAAGAAACAAAAAAAGAAAAAAAAACCCACAATGCAATAAAGAGGGTGACAGAAGGCAGTGTTCTTAAACTTGAACATGGATCAGAATCACTTGCAGGGCTTGTTAAAACAGACTGTGGGGACCCACCCCCGGAGCTTTCGGTTCAGTAGGGCTGGGGCGGGGCCTGAGAATTCGCTTTTCTACAAAGGCCCAGGGGGACGCTGACCTGCTGGTCTGGGGAGCACACTGTGAGAAGTACTGCTTTAGGCTCCATGTCCTTTCTGGATGCAGTCCATCAACTTAGTCCTCAAGGGAATAGTGTTTGGCTAGTAATATAAAAAATGCTGGGGAGAGGATGGTATATGCTAAATATCTGAATCAAAGTAGTAAAGAAAACGAATGTGGATGGTACAGACCTTGTTAATGTTAACATACGCCTATTTATGTATATTTCCCAAACTTTCTGCATGTAAAATGTATTATCAGAAGTAGTCTAAAATCAAGGTCTAACCAAGATTTTCAGAAATGTGGAGGTAGGAAGTAGTTAGTAAAAGAACTACCTTTTTTGTTTTTTCTTAGTAGGAAATTGATAGGTATCATCTAAAGTGGAAAAATTGAGATGTATCATTTAGTAAGTTATAATAATAACTAGATGAACCAAAATAAGACTCTTAAAACCAAGTACCTCATACCCAAGAGACACAAAAACATATATCCATACACAATCTTATACATGAATGTTCATATTCATGTAGCATTATTAATAATGGCCTGAAAGTGGAAAAGGCCCCCAAAATCTATCATTTGATGAATGAAGAAAGAAAATGTTTTATATCCTTACAATGGAATATTATTTGGCAATAAAAAATAATAGGGGTAAGCCTTGAAAACATTATGCTTAATTAAAGAATCAGCCACAAAAGTCCACGTATTATAAGACTCCATTTATGCAAAACATCCAGAGCAGGCAAATCTAGAGACAGAAAGTTGATTAGTGGCTACTTGGGGCCGGCAGGTCAGTGGTAGGGCTGGAATGGCGCCTAACTGCTAATGGACATGGGCTTTCTTTTGGGGGTGTTGAAAATGTCTTAAAATTGATTGTGGTGATGAATGCACAACATGTATTAATACAAAATTTCTTGGGGAAGAATTTGGCAAACAAACAAACTAACAAAAACCACCACTCAACTAACCACTATATTACAAACTACTCAACTGCCCGTGTTAAGTGGGTGAATTTTATGGCATGTGAAATATATCTCAATAAAGTTGTAAAAAAAAAAATCCGTTTCTTCTAGAGAGCAGAACTCTTTATGATGGAGAGGCATGAACGTTGAATCCTTCTGCATAGAACAACACATTTTAAAGATTTATTTTTATTGGTTTTTGACAGAGAGAGAGACAGAGAGAGACAGAGAGAAGGGGGAGGGCCCAGAGCCGTCTCCATAGTTGACAGCATGGGTTTTCCATATAGTTTCACTCCACAGGTGGGCTTGGGGCTGCGCAGGGCAGGAACTAGGCAGGGAGCCTCCCACATAGGCCCCGGCAAGAACTGAACTGGGGGCACACCCCAGTTCAGCACATGGGTCCGCCTGGGCTGGAGCCGGTATTTGATCTCTGGTCTCCGGGGCTGCAAAGCGAGCACTTAACCCACTGAGCCATCCCAGCTTCCCCCTACATTTTATAAATCATGGACAAGTATGGCTTTTCCCCCCCAAAAAAAAACAAGTTTAAGATTTAAAAATAAATACAAGGCACTGACACAGAGTTGGCCAAATAAATACCAGCACACTCATATAATGGAATACCATGTAGTCATTGCAAAGATTGAGATATACGTCTGTATGTGCACACATAGCAGATGTCCTCAGTATAAAGTTAATTAAAAATGTGTTGGGGAAGCCAGGATGACTCAGCAGGTTGAGCTCTTGTCTTGCAGCCCTGGATCCGAGGATCGAATCCCGGCCTGTGTGGACCCATATGCTGAACTGGGGTGTGCTTCCCACCCCAGTTCAGCTCCCACGAGCTTCCCATGCGGGAGGCCCCCAGCCCGGTTCTTGTCCTGCTCAGCCCCACACCCACCTGTGGAATGAAACTGTGTAGAAAAACTAATGACGTGCAACTATGGAGACTGCTCTGGGTCTTCCCCCTTCTCTCTATCTCTCTCTCTCTCAAAAAAATAAATCTTGGAAAAAAAAAAAAAAGATCATGCCTTGGCCAGGCAACAGAAAAATGCCACTTCTGGAGTCACACAGCCAGGGTTTGTCTCCCACCTCTGCTACTCACCAGCTGGTGGCTTAGTTCTTTGACTGTCATCTGACCCTCATAGCTCCCCCATCACGGAGTTGTGAGGCTTAAATGAGAGAATGCAGTTAAGGTGCGCCACACACCTGTCCTACAGAAAGCACTCAAAAAAAATCAGCTGCTGGGGAAGCCGGGATGGCTCAGTGGGTTGAGCGCTCACTTTGCAGCGCCGGGGACCGAGGATCGAATCCCGGTCCCGGCCCGTGCGGACCCATAGGCTGAACTGGGGAGTTCCCCCAGTTCAGTTCTCTCTCTGTATCTCTCTCTCTCTCTGTCTCTCTGTCAAAAACAATAAAAAATAAAATAAAATCAGCTGCTGTCTTTGACACCACTGCTGCTGACAATGATGATATTTTTTCACAGTGATGGTTCTCTAACTAAGCTGCACATTCAACTCATGTGGGAAGCTTTTATAACTTCTAAAGCCCTGGCCAATCAAATCCGACTTCGTGAAGGTGGAGCCAGGCATCCACCATTTTCTACAGCTCCCAGTGGATTTCAAGGCGCAGCTGGGGTTGAGTACCAGGGTCCTGGGGCATTTTCGTCACACAACACACACTTACATATAGAAAGGCCCACAGGAAGCGAGCATTAGTGGGGAGATGGTAGTTGACGTGTCTAGAAATAATGCCGGCAGGAAAAGAAGGAAGTCGGTATAGTTCATTACCTTCCATCATCTGGGCCTCCTAGTGACACCAAGTACAAATCATTTGGTGAAAAGGCCAGAGCTTCGATTTTGCCCTTATGAAGCGACAGCCGAGCAATCAGCTCCCTCTTCTTATAATCCCACAAAATGATATCTGCCTGGAGGGAGGAGAATATACTGTCAGCTCCGAGACAGGCTTTCCAAGAATCTGAGGCCATAGCCGCCCCTCCTCGGTGAAATGAGATCAGCAGCGTCACTTTTCTAGAAATGAGATCACGTCTTTCAGACATGACAGCAGCAAAACAGAAGTGGCTTTAAACAGGGACATTGGTGCCTGAGTGTGACTGGTCAGTGGCTGCAACATCTGGCGTAAAAACACCAGATTCCTTCACTGTCAGACTGGGAATGAAAACGAGTTCAGAGGGAAGTGGAGAGGAGGAAGAGGAAGGGTAAAAACAAAGAAAAAGAAGGCATGTCTGCACAGAGCTAACCTGAAGTGGGGCCCCTTTACAGGGAGGCCCCTCTAAATCAAGTCACAGAGATCCTGTCAGTTGATTCACCTTGAAGCCCATGAACGTGACTTGTCCGGAGGCGACGTAAACGCCGCTGTTGGAGATGGTTACACAGGAGACATTGTTGCCATGACCGCGTAGGAAATTCTGTTCCTGCGTGTTTATTGCCTGAATAAGGACCGTGCAACCCAGAGGGTAAATCAGATGTTCCTGGTCAGGGTGGCATTTCAGACCTGTGGGCACGTGTCCTGAGAGAGATGAAAAATAATAATAAGGCACAGAAGTGGTTGGCAATTTTTTTAAAAATTGAGTACAGAAGAGAATGCTTTGGAAGTAAGCCTTAGTTCAACCAAAATGAGTGGGGAGTAATAATTAATTTTATTCCAGTATTCCAGGGACCAGGTCAATCTAGTAAGCAACTCCTCACTTAAGGACCTGCCCGTTTAATGACTGCTCAGATCTGCGACCAGATCTCCAGTGAAAGGAATCCCCTTTCTTAATCTTTGTCTTGTTCTGACAGTATGTTAGTACTGTATTCACTGCATGAAGTGTTTGCAGTCACGCGAGACTACATATTTCATTTAAAAGTGTGATGTTGGGGAAGCCGGGATGGCTCAGTGGGTTAGGTGCTCACTTTGCAACCCCGGGGACTGAGGATCGAATCCTGGCCCCGGCTGGCTCGTGCGGACCCATATGCTGAACTGGGGAGGGCCCCCACTTCAGTTCTCACCGGGGCGAGACCCCAGCCCAGTTCCTGCCCTGTGCAGCCCCGCACCCACCTGTGGAATGAAACTATGTGGAAAAACTAATGATTTGCAACTATGGAGACTGTTCTGGGCCCTCCCCCTTCTCTCTGTCTCTGTCTCTATCTCTGTATCTCTCT
>PVKE010020153.1:0-27752 GCA_004027555.1 Craseonycteris thonglongyai
AAATTAGGGGGTCGTCTTATACGCCCGGTCGTCTTATACGCCGGAAAATACGGTAAAATAAATAGTCAGCCAGTTCTTCCAGGAAACATTAAAATGTGAGACCACATTTTTAAAAAACCACCAAAGGACCCCAAAACTTCAAGTGCACACAAAAATGGATGCCTCTACCATAAAAAGAAAGTGCTTAAACAAACAAACCAAAATTCAAAAACTGAAACACACCAAACCAAAAACGCCAATTCTCTTGGCCCAAAGGAGATGTTACGAATTTGGAATTTGGTACTATCATCGGAAAATTTTTGCAACGTAATTGGGGATCTTTCTAATGCACCAGGTATGTGGTGATATTGAAACTATACTCATGATACCTAAATGATGATATCTTCACCTGTATCTATCACAGTCAGAAATTCAAAATTAGACATAAATCCTTTGGGTGAGCTATTCTGTACAGAATATGTGTAGTGGGTCTACTATTTGTGTGCAGAAAGCAAAAGTATATCAGGGCATTAAATCTGAATAAGTTAATTTAAAATAATTAGAAAGATGGTTACAGAAATCCAGGAATGTAGCATTTGCTTCTCTAGAAATGTGGAAGTTTGGTTAGATAAGTACTGAAGCCACAAGAAAGGTGTTCTTTGTTGCACGACCTTCCTTTACTGCTTATTTGTATGGAAGAATCCTCCTAATCCGGGAGGCGCCACCAATAAAGAAGATAATTATCCATATAAAAGAATGTATACATATTCACAAGTTTTGACTAGTATTTGAGTGTTTAAAGCCATGAAAAAAAAACCCTACAAGCTTTACCTAATTCATAAAAGGAATATTTCCTGACAATGGCATGATTTTTATGAATATCAGCTCCTCCGAAAGGTTCTTCTTTAAAACGAGCACAACTCAGTACAATATCACTGTGAAAACACTAGCAAGCAGTCTGCTCCCTGCGTTGCCGATTGCATTCATTTCAGCTGCTGGGGCCCCTTTGGCATGCTCTACCTTCTGGTTTATTTGTGTTGAGGCAGGACAGAGAGGATCACTGTACAATCAAGGCAGCTGTTCAACAAATTGATTCTCTCTCTGTGTCTCTCTCTCTGAAAGACCACGCAAGTGGCTATAGAAGTCCAAAGAGGCCCTCTTTGGTGGCCACTCCCCAAATCCTATTTCTACTATGGCTGAGTGGATGCATGTCCAACATGATCTTAGAGAAAAAAGCATTCAATATGTAGATAACGATCAGGTTAATTAGACACTGGACATTAGTACTGTAGAGTCTCTGTCAACTGACACTCAAGCAAACGGCAAAAATTTCAAGCAACTGGTAAACATTTTTTTTGCCAGTTGTTTTAGAGTGACGGTTGTTAGAGTTCTGGTAAACAGGAGAATCTACCTAGTACATTTATCCAGCATCTACCAATCCCCATGAATGTCCATTAACTAGGAGTCTATAGTATTAAGGATTAGGAGATGTGGGAGGGGTGACAATGGACTGGTCCTAGAAGCAGCTAGAAGTGTGGTTGTATTTATGCGTCGAAGACTTGAAAAGTTAGAAGGACAAACAAGTAAAATTGTATTTGTAGGCTTAAGCAGTTTCTATTGATTTGTTACTTATTTAATGTCAAATTATACAACTGCATTTTATTAGTAGATTAATGGCAGAACATTTCCACGCTGGTCCTTAAACTTTCAACTTCCACTCTAGCATCTGACTTATCAACTTTCCCACCAATATAAATAAATACATAAATATATACATACACATATATGTAATTCTTTAAAGAGGGTGATTTTAAGATTTATTTTGTTGCTTTTGACAGAGACAGAGAGAGCTAGTGAGAGACAGAGAGACTGGGGAGGGCCCAGAGCACTCTCCATAGTTCTTTGTCATCAGTTTTCAACATGGTTTTGTTCCACACAGGTGGGCGGGGCCACACAGGGTGGGAACCAGGGTGGGGGCCTCCCACATGGGAAGCACATCCCAGTTCAGCATCTGGGTCCGCATGGGCCAGGGCTGGGATTCAATCCTTGGTCCCTAGGACTGCAAAGCCAGCGCTCAACTCGCTGAACCATTCTGGCTTCCCATAAAGAGGTTTTTAAAAATATCAAATTATAAATCTCGATCCACAGATTACACCTTGATTCATCTTTATTTTTAAACTGCCAGGTTAACATCTGTCAGATCCCAGAGCTAACTAATTGGACATTGTGGTCTCACTACATTTAGTAAATATAACATTTAGACAAATTTCATTTCTTTTCAAGAAGTCACATATGCAAATACCCATATTTGTCCCATCAAATAGGTTTAAAATCCAATGGTAAAATTATCTAAATAATTAAATTTTCACTTTTACTTCTTGCATCAACAATAGATTGTACCTCAGAAGGGTATATTTTCAAAGGGTCAAGGCAAGTTTCTGTAGGGCTGCACTCCTGTGTCTCCTGGTGTAAAATGCAATGTACCTTTTATATTATATCTAAAATCAGCATACCTGGCAGCTGTATTTACATCAATGGTGGAGAGAACAGGCATGGAGAATGCTGCATTGCAACAATCCATACTATTCTGTTCAAATATACTTGCCATGCTTCTTGCTTTATAACATATTTGCTTACCTTATTCTGTTTCACCTAAGCCAAACTAAAATTAACTTCTATTCAAAAAGCAAACCTGAATTAAACATGAGGTGAGGTGATGCAGGACATTGGAAATGGCCATTGGAAAATAACCATTTATAAGCTACAAGCTTTGGACAATTTGCAAGGTTAAGAGGTCACATGAGGCTGGTCAATATGGACCTACGTTGGTTTAGTCCACAAACAGCTACTTTGGGGGATAAAGATGAGTTTTACTTCATCTTACAACATCAGGCATAAAACACAGTTTATACCAGGAGGTGGGGGACAAATTTTTGAATCTCATAATTACGTAGAGAGTTGTGTCTGTTATTTGTTATTTTCATTCTCTCTTCAAACACTGTTGCTTAGAAGGAGAAGGCTGGGAAAGGCAATCAGTATAGCAGATCATTGAAACAAAAAGGTAAAGATTTCTGCTCTGGTTAAAAGGGCAAAAAGAAAGGATGCAGCAAGCCCTTACTTCTTGCACAAAGGTAAAACCCATTTAGCTGGGTGAATTTTAAGTCTCAAAAGTGTTTGTACTTATATGGATTATTCACATATGCCTGTATAAATATTTTACAGCTATAGGTATGTGTTGGTGGGTGAGCCTTTGGGGGGTGAATTGGGGTTGGGGTGGGGGTAAAAGGACAGGAAGTATGAACACAGGCTAAGTCTGGCAGTGACTTGAGGCTTACATTCTTGTGGTTTTCTTCCAAGTTATCCTCCCTGGGTGAGCTTAATAAAGGAACTCCTTTCTCCTCCTTCCCCACGTTTCCCGCCACCCCCCCCCCCAAAAAAAATAAAGAAAAGATTTTGATGACTGGCACAGGTAGTTTTATTAAAAGCCAATTTTAATACTTGCTACCTTTTCTTAGGGAGAGGAAGGGGGAGTGAAAATGAGGATAAAAGAAGAGAAAATAGTCAGACACCACCTGAAGGCGGCCATCAGGGTTGTGGAAAAAAATGTACTCTGTCGTCTGGTAAGTGTTACTGGCAGTCAGCTATTGATTTTGTTCATCTTCTCACCTGTTTTAAGTACTATGCTTAGATACCACATAGCTAAAGCTTTAACTTTTGATTTTAGTGTGTTTTTCTCCTTCTAATATGTTAAACACTGAACAAAAATGCTAGCAGAAATATAGAAGCTCAGGGCCCTTTTCTAGGATCACTTTTAGGAGATGTTTCCATCTCAGCTTAAAATACTCTAAGCTACTTTGTTAAAGTAGGCTATTGCACTTAGGATATCCAAAAGTATTAATCTATCAGTGATGAGTTATTACGAGCCTACTACATGCTTTCTACTGTGGGCAATCAATAGAAAGATCTGACTCTGTTCTGGGCTCACAATCCAAGTAGGAAAATAAAAATTATGAAGTAATAAGAGAAGAACATTGTTTATTTGGGGGCCTATTTTCTTGCTTTGTTCCAAAAGGATTTACGATGTCTTACAAGTTAAATATACTGCAAAATTAAGAATAAACACACAACAGAGGCAGGTAGAAAAGATAGCTATTACTGGGATCCTGAGATAAGCTGATTATTACAATCTGGGCCTGAAAGAGCTCTAAATGTCCTGATAACTAAGACGAAAGGGAAAACACATCATATCCCAAGGAGGCATGCAGATATCACCATCTGAAGAAAGAAAAGAATATAAATTCCTCCTCAAAGACAGATTCTTGGGGAAAATTCAAGGAGGAATTTAGCATGTCTGTGAATCCCTGGGAAAGAGACTGTTTTTTAGTCTTGTTTATGCCAACGAAAGAGAGCACGTATATAGCCAGGTGCTAAACTCTGCGGTACAGATGTTAGGTGCCAGAGGAATTTGGAGATTTGGGAGGTGGCGTGTTGGTGGTTACTATGGTCTGATGTGGTCAAGGAAGGTATTACGGAGAACAGGTGATGAGACCCGCCTTGAGAGATGCATGGACTTTGATAGATGGCAAGGAAGCCCGTCAAGGAGAGGAAAGCAAAACATGCAAAGACCTGGCTGTGTAAACCAACATGGAATTCCCAGAGAGATGTCATGAGAGAAGCTGGGACAGCCCGGGAGACTCTGAAGATTTGTCCTAAGGAAGGAAATCATTTTGGTTTTGGGAAAGGTGGTGGGTGTGGGGTGTGTGAGAATATGTTATATGGTCTAGGCAGAGGTGTCCAACCCTTTGGCTTCCCGGGGCCACATTAGAAGAAGCAAAATTGTCTCAGGCCACACAAAAAATACACTAACACTAACACTAGCTGATGAGCTAAAAAAAAAAAAAAAAAAATCCCATAATGTTTTAAGAAAGTTCACAAATTTTTGCTGGGCCACATTCAAAGCTGTCCTGGTTCGCCTGTGGCCTGTGGGCTGCAGGTTGGACAAGCTCGGTCTTGAGTATGTAGTGAAGAATTTTTGATGCAATGAGCTACTAAGTTATTAAATGTGCAGAGCATTAAGTTATGAACTAAGTAGATTCAGAGATGCCGAGCATTCATGTGACTATCTTCAGCTTTTCTAGTGTGGACACTCACTGATTAATACCAGGAATTGAATACTTACCAAAAACAAACAAACAAACAAAAAACAAAAAAGCAGCGGCAGCAGGATAGGGTAGGATGATCTGGTTTGTATTTTCAATACGCGTAAGTACCGGACACCACACTCGGGTTAAGCTGGCAGTGGAAATGGAGAGGGCATGCTTGAAGTCCATGCCATGAAATCATTTATAAGAGATGCTGAGGGAGAGGACAGAGTGGGGAGGAAGGAGAAAAAGAAGGCCTGTGACAGAAATCTGGAAAATATGGGCCAAGAGAATGAAGGAGGAACCAGTGGAGAAGTCAAAGTCAAACCAAGAGATCGCCTGTCTGGAGAGAGCTACAAGGATGAGTGGTAGACAGGATGATGTGAGAACTAAAAAGAAACTACTGCGTTAAGTGATCAAGGGCTCACAGATGGCCTTGGAAAGAAAAGTATCGAAAGACTAATAGTGTTGGTTGAAGAGTGGTTGGGAAACGTGGCCGTAGTCAGTGTGGATGCACATTGGCTATTCCAATGCTTTGACAAGTTCATCCACATTTTTTTTAATAAGATTTATTTTTATTGTTTTTGACAGAGAGAGAGAAAGAGGGAGAGAGAGATACAGAGACAGAGAGAAGGGGGAGGGCCCAGAACAGTCTCCATAGTTGCACATCATTGGTTTTTCCACATAGTTTTGTTCCACAGGTGGGCGCAGGGCTGCACAGGGCAGGAACTGGGCCGGGGTCTTACCCCGGTGAGAACCAAACTGGGGGCACTCCCCAGTTCATCATATGGGTCCGAACGGGCTGGGGCCGGGATTCGATCATTGGTCCCCGGGGCTGCAAAGTGAGCACTTAACCCATTGAGCCATCCTGGCTTGCCCTCATCCATATTGTAAGGCATGTCTCTGACACTATAAATCTCATCCATTCACCAACCACCAGTTTCTAAGAGGATTCTAATATCACTGGTGTTTGTGTCTAGGATGACTCTTTTTTCTCTAGACCACCCACTTGCCATTTAGATGTAACACCCTTGACATTTTGGACCATTTTTTATGTGAATTTGTATCTCAGACACTTGGCATCGAGCCTGGTCAGTAGGAGGCAGACAAGGTACAGCTAACGTTGGTGGACGACAAAGCAGGTAGCATCTCTGTCCAGTCCCATTTCTGTCCGACGCCTGTGAGCAGAGCCTTGAAATTGCCTTTGATTTTTGGGCTTGTGATTCTTTCTTAATACCCCATTCCAGGGCTGAAACTCTGCTTTCCCTGACAGATTTTTGATTCAGCATCTTCTTTGGACCATCTCTTGTTCTTCTAGCATGTGACGTTGGTTCAGAACCTTCCATCACTCTGCTACCTTAAATCTAATCTAGTGAAGGTCATGGTTGCTGCTCAGTCACAGCAAGAATTTCGGCATGCTGGTAGACCATGGCAAGGTACCAGGAGCAGGGCTCTGCTCTTACGGAGGAAAATGATATAAAAAGCAGTAATAAAGAATAGGTTAATGGTGACTTGGATGGTAGGAAATTCTAACCAGGAATTTCCTGTGTACTATGGGTACAAGGTATTGGGAATTAAATGGCTAATGAATTTTATCTCGTTAAAAACAAACAAAACATATCCTTGGCTTTAATGCATCAGTCTGTACCTGAGACACTTTGTAACACATAAATTGTATTAGTGTGTGTGCGTGTATGTATGTAAAAGAGAAAAGGAGAGAGATACTTAATATACTTTTACAGGGAATTTTCTTATGTTTCTTTGTTGGGAGAAGAACAACGATGCCCAGAAATAGAATGGCACATTCACAAAAAGGAGCCCGAATCCAAAGTCAGCGCATCACACAGTAACTAGATAACCAGCACCAGTGAGTAAATGTACTCTGAACATGGTGATAATGAAGAGACGAGTCTTTGGATTCAGCACTGACGGAGTCACTTCTCGCATTAACCATATTGCATCAACTGTTCTGCTACTTTTCCTCAATATCCACGGGGCCTTCTGGGTTCCACTGCCCCTGGGAGTCAGGCTTGAAGGGATGGGAGCCCTTCTGGCACTAGGAGTGGGGTGTGTATGTGAAAGAACCCCACAGGAAGCTCACTGTTGTGAAGTTTTTTGTCCATAACCAAAGGTCAACTGGGATAATGAAATATCCTTAGCTCTTGTTCTGAGCTGAATCGTGTTGGCTCCACAATTCATATGTTGAAGTTCTAACCCCTAGGCCCTCAGAATGTGACTATATTTGAAGATAGGTTCCTTAAAGACATCATTAAAGTTAAAATTCAGTCATATGAGTGGGTCCTAATTTAATATGACTAGTGTCCTTATGAGAAGTGGAGATTAGGACACAGACATGTTCAGAGGGAATATGAAGATGGCCATTTGCAAGCCAAAGAGAGAGGCCTCAAAGAAATCACCCTGCCAATATCTTGACCTTGGACTTACTTCTAGCCTTCAGAACTGTAAGAAAATAAATTTTTGTTGGTTAAGCCACCTAGTCCATGGCACTTCGTTACAGCGGCCCCAGCAGAATACAGCTCTCAAATACACAATCAGATGGGCACATTTGCCCTATAATTCTGCACCTATGGAATCGCCCCCAGAGTGCAGAGCAGAGCGCTGTGTCTGAGCAGCTACTTCTCTCCTCTTTGCAACAATGATGGAAGTCCTGGCCTGTGCTTGCCTGTGCGTTCCCTTGACAGGGAACTGCAGTGAACACAAAACTAGGCCCCTCTCTGGAGCTAGAAGAGCCTCTTTTTAATGTTTAATGGCTTTAAATGATACTTATAATTCTGTAACATTGTTGAGACAACTGGGACAGCGAGGACAGAGAGTGGCCTTCAATGCTATCTCAGTACAGATGCCAGGGGACCCAACTAAACTTGAACCAGAAATTGTACTTCTGTTGCAACTCAGTCAGTCCCTTTTTCCCTGAAGACAGAGCTTTTCGTCCCCGAAACAGAAGTCTTGGGTGCTTGAGACGAGAGTTTATTTTGCTGTAATTTTGTCACCTGTTGCAGGCTGTCGTGACGCCTGTTCTTTTAGAAGAAAGGTAGTGAGGGGTGGGAGCTGAGAGGGCGGGTCAGGGAGAGGGCAGGAAAAGGCAAGGAGAGCTGGCAAGCGTTGTAGATGGAGTGTGACATGGGTCCTAAGCTGGACCACTCACTACAGGCTTGCTTGGGCTGACCGATCAACTCCCAGGCAGGTCCCTGCCAAGGTCTCCTTATCAGCCTCCTTAAAAGCTAATTACTGCTGAGTGGAATCCTGAGGTTGGAAATTTTTCAAAGGATTTCTGAATACATCTCTACTGTTCTTTTAACAATAGGATCTATCAAACAGCCCGGGGAAGGCTCTGTTTAAAAGCACCGACAGATCAGAAGAATGTGTTTGATTGCAAAATGACTAATTTATTTTTACACAATATTAATGATGCTACAATAACCAATATCCATAGCCTGGTTTTGACAGTGTGTCACAAGGATATCCATTGTTTAAAAAAGAAGCAAAAAGAAAAATATAAAAAGAAAGGCCGAAAGAAAGAGATTTTTATTTTGCTACATTTCCATTTGTTAACAAAACTCCCCATAAGCAAAACCAGAGGTCATTAGTGAACGAGCACAACATGCCTGACTCCAGGAGAATACAATTGCCTTCATCAGTTAAAATACAGCTCTGCTGAAAACCCAAATCATGACAAATCCTTAACATGAAAAATTCAGTGCAGACTTGAAACCACCTGACTTTACTTTGGGTTGTGCTCCTTAAAATTACCTAGAAAACGCCATAATCTTCTCTTCGTGCAGCTGGATGTGGGCCAAGGCTCTGGCTCCAGAGGCAAAGGGCAAACTAAAAATCATGTCTGAACAGACAGCTCCACCCGCTCTCCCAAGTCCACTTGGCCCCGTGACAAAGAGTGAGGTCTAAAGCACATTCTTCCAGGGCTGGGGCTTTTGGCCAAAACTCAAGACTCTTATAGGAGAAACAAAATGAAATCCAAAATGTTATCACCCTCACCTTAAGAAGTCAAACGGGCTTAAATGATTGCCCTGTGTAAGGTGAGGAGTTCACATTTGCAATGTAATAGGGAACCAACAGGGCTGGGTTAAAATGTAGCTTTTTGTTTCGGGAAAAGAACCTTAGCTGAGACTGTAAATTCCAAAGTGATTTTTGGTAATAATTTGTGTGTGCATGAGCATGAGCATGACACACATACACACGCACACACACACACACACACACACACAGAGAGAGAGAGAGAGAGAGAGAGAGAGAGAGAGAGAGAGAGAGAGAGAGATTTCTATACTGAACCAAAGACAGAGTAAAAGGCTAACTATAGGGAGGATGGACAGGGGCTCCATTGTGGGGGCCCTTTGCCTGAGTGCCCCCAGACTGTGGGTAAGCCTCTCAATGCCCTTAGATCTCCTTCACCTAAAGTTTCAGTTGTTAAGGACACACTCTCCCCAATGTCCACCCACTCTGACACCCCAACTCTCACTCATGCTTTGGATGCGTGAGAGCCAAGAGAGACTGTCTAGTCATTTTTACCTCCTGCCGAGCTAGTGACAAGGCTCAATATAAAGAGCTCCACGGAGAAAGTGCCTCCACCCTGCGGATCCCACAGCCAGGGCTTTAACAAGACAGTCCAGGGCTACGAATGCCACGATAGATCCCACGGGGGCAGAAAGGGCAGGGCCAGGAGTTCCAAAATCCCCTAATCCAACCTCCCTGCTCCAGGCAGCTGCAGTTATGGTCCCCATTGCACACCGAGTCCCTTCTGGCCTTTGTTCATGCTGCTTTCCACTCTTGGAGGCTGTACTGCTCTCTCCCTTCGCCAACTGACCAATCCGGCCATCCTGATGGAGCACCTACCCCCTCAAGCCCCTCTCGCACACCTACACACACAAAGATGTCTCCTTCCCTGGGCCTCAGCCAGTTTCCTGACTTGCTGATAGGCTTTCTGGGGCTACCTGGAGTCTTCCCATGCAGTTTTATTTAAATATACCCTTACTTTCTTACTGGTTTGTTTAGTTTTTCATGTAAAGTTGTGTGTTGGGGGTGGGGGTGGGGGTGGGGGAGTGTGTTTTATAAACATCTTTTAGAGCAGTTTTAGATTCGCAGCAACACTGAGTGGAAGGTACAGAGATTTCCCATCTATTCCTTGCCCCACACAGGTGTAGCCTCCCCCATTATCAGCGTTTCCCACGAACTGGTACATTTGTTACCAGCCATGAACCTACACTGACCTCTCATCAGTGTAGTTTACCTAAGGGTTCACTCTTGGTGTTGTACATTCTATGGGTTGAGGCAAATGGGTAAGGACAACGATTCACCATTGTAGTAGCTACAATGTAGTTCCACTGCCCCCAAATCCCGCTAGAACAAGGTTTTTCAAATAATCCTGGAGGACTGTGGGATTAATTCTTGGAGGGAGGGGCAACCTCGGGAGCTCTCTAGAAGTATTTGATATTTTTCTTTAGGTAAGTCAAGAAACGTATGTAAACATGCTCTGGATCATCTTGATGCTGCTACCTTATAACTGCGTATGTCACAGTCCAGGCCTGCAGGACTGTTTTCTTCTACAGTTATACGGCAGACTAGAAAAACAGAACAAAAACACCAAGGAGCAACGAAAAGGAAATGACCCATTTGTGCCCAGGTGAGGGTTATTCCTTCAGTCATCACTGCACAGGGTCGCCACTAAAATCCGCCCGATAGTCACAAGCAAACCCTTCAGTTTCAATGCAATATCGCTTGTCACATTAAGTTAATGTGGTTCATTTAAACAGCATATCATTCTATGATTTTTAGGGAGCTATACAATTATTTCAGTTTTAAGCTATAGCTCATGTAATATTTAAAACCCTCAGTAGCTTCTCATTACCCTTTAAGACAGAATTCAAGCTTCTTTCTAGGCCAACAAGGCATGGCACCACCTGACCTTTGATTACCTTTTCAAGTTCATCTCCTACTAATCTATTTTGGCTGCTGACGTGGAGATCTTTATTCTGTTTCTTACACAAGCCAAGTCAAGCTCACGCCTGCTTCACAGATTTAACTTGTTCCCTCCACCTATAATAGCTCTGTTTCCTTCACCTTCACAGAGCTAACTTCCTTTCCTTATTCCTGTCTACCCAGTTGTCCCCTCCTCAGAGAGGACTGCCCTGGTCACACATCTAAAATACTCTCCCCAGTGTCCTCTGACTTTCCACTGCCCTTTTGCTTTCTACCAGCTATCACTGTCTGAACTTTTTTATGTAAAGTTGGTCCTTGTTATTTGTGTTTTCCATGTTTTCACATTTGCCTACTCGCTCAACTTTATTTGTAATCCCCAACTCAGTATTTCGAAGCCATTCACAGACAAGTGCAGAGTGCAGGACAATTTGAGTCACCTGACCTGCACATTCCCGGCTGAGGTGGAATAAGATGATGCTCTGCCTTCTTGTCCCAGCTCTCCTGCTATAAATGATAGTCCTTTTTGTGGTCTACTGAGTGCCATGTGTTTTCCAGTTTTGTGGTTGTCTAGTTCGTGATTTCACTGTTGAAAATGGCCGCCCAAGCATAGTGCAGAAGTGCTGGCTACTGTTCCCATGCACAAGAAGACTGTGATGTGCCTTACTGAGAAAATGTAAGCTACCTTCAGGCATGAGCTGCTGGCTGCATTTCAATGTTAATGAATCAAACATTCACATTAAATAAAGTGTCTTTAAATAGAAACATACATAAACCAAGATCATGTACTGATTGGTTGATGAAAATGTGGTGACCAGAGGCTCTCAGGAACCTAATCCTCTATTTCCCCTAGAAGCAATGGTTCATTGTTTGCCAATTCACTGTGGCAACTTTATAGAACACAACAGCCATGAATAATGATGATCGATTACATTTTTTCCCTTCCTAACCAGAATGGGCGTGCCAGTGAAGTCAGGTATGTCATCTACCTTTGTTACAGTAATATTCCCAGTGTTGGGACCACAGTAGCCCTCAATAGTTATGTAGTGAGTGTATAATGGGCATACAGTGAGTGTATTCCTTGTTCTCTGTCTATATGAGTTTAAATTATATTATAATGAAAATAATTTAAAGCCATGCTGGAGGTTGACAAGAATTAGTGTCCTTTTAAAGAAGTTCCATTTTTTTATTTAAGTCTGAGTAAAGAAATGTACACTATGCATCATTCATAGCAGGGACCGTGTTTTATTTTTATTCTTTTCAAAGGATTTGGCACAAGGTTAAAAAAAACATTCAGTGCTTAAATATTGCCTTAATAAATGAAAAATTTACCAAATGTAGTATTCTTTTGATTAGAAGCATAATGAAGGCAATACTTGCCTCTATGTAGTAGCAAGATTTTAATTAAATTTGCACGGTTATCAAAAGAATGAGAAGAATAGACTGGAAGAAAATACTTACAAGAGACATATTTGATAAAGGATCGTTATTCAAAATATACAAAGAACTCTTAGAGCTCAACGATAAAAAAATAAAACAACATGATTTAAAAATGGGCCAAAGACTTTAACAGACAACTCACCAAAGAAGATACACAGATGGAAAATAAGCATATGGAAAGTTGTTCCACATCATATGTCATCCGGGAAACACAAATTAAGACAACAATGAGATACCATTATAAATCTATTAGAATGGCCAAAATCCAGACCACTGACAACATCAAATGCTGGCCAGGATGTGGAGTAACAGGAACTCTACATTGATCACTGGTAGAAATGCAAAATGGATCAGCTATTTTTGAAGACAGTATGGTGGGTTCTTACAACCTAAACATACTCTTCCTGTATTATCCAGCAATCATACTCATTAGTATTTACCCAAAGGAGGTAAAAACTTATGTCCACACAAAAACCTTCACATAGATGTTTATAGAAGCTTTATTCATAATTGCTCAAACTTGGAAGTCACCAAGATGTCCTTCAGTAGGTGAATGGATAAATAACCTGTGGTACCTCTAGACCAGGGGTCTCCAAACTTTTCAGCCCGAGGGCCGCATTAGCTATCAAACAGCAGTTATATCATCTCATTGACTGTGAACAGAAGTAGAAAAAGTAAGTGGCTGATCTTGGCAGGATACACGTAAATTTCCGTAATTTTTTTCCGTAGATAAAATGGTCTCCATGGGCCGGATGAGAGGGCCTCGACCCTCATAGTTTGGAGACCCCTGCTCTAGACAATGAGATTATTATTCAGTGATAAGAAGAAATGAGCTATCAAGCCATGAGAAAACAGGAAGCCATCTTAATATTACTAAGTGAAAGAAGCCAATCTGAAAAGGCTATCTACTGTGGGATTCCAACTACATGACATTCTGGAAAAGACAAAACTATGGAGACATTAAAAAGATCAGTAGTTGCCAAGGATTGGGAAGGTAAGGGTGAATAGGCAGAGTACAGAGGATTTTTAGAGCAGAGAAAATACTCTATATGGTATTATAAAGATGGGAATATGTCAGTATACATTTGTCCAAACCTATAGAATGTCAACACTAAGAGTAAACCTTAATGTAAACTATAAACTTTAGTGATTGTGAAAAATAATTTGCACTGTTTTATTACTTTATGTGTTCATATGTGTATACAATCAATTGGACAGAAGGGAAAATTAATGAAGTAGAAAAAAGGTGATAAATGGAGAATGTAGTTGTCAGAAATATCAATAAAAAATGAACAGGTGTTTTTGCAAGTCTATGGATATTTCAATTACTGCGTGCTTAAATGAGCATTGAAACAAACTGACAAGAAATATACAATGTCAGAGTTTATCTTATCATTAATCATCAATATAATTGCTAGTGGCTTAATTTAATTTATATGTAATTGCTCAATAAGTTAATCAGCCAAAATTATATATTAATGATTTACTACTCTGACCAAAAGCTGTGGGGAATATAGAATAGATGTGAAATATGGCCACTGACCTCAAGAAGCTCATAGCTAGCTCAGTGAAAAGAGGAAAACACTTAACAAATAAATACAAGAAAAGAAATTCATATTATATCCAAGCGCTAGATTTTTGGTGTTGATTAAAATTATTATAAAAATAGTTTTATGACTACAGAGTGATGCATTATTAAACCAGGTAAAACGTAAGTTATTCCAGCATTGAGTCCATTATTAAATGGCAAACAAAATAAGAACACAGTTTAAAATGTTAAAATTATTGGTTTTTAACATAATGATTTTTAACATACTCTATTACAATCAATGTCAGGTGAAAAAATACAGAACTAGAAGAATATCAAAATCACCCTTCTCCAGACATTGTTTTTCTTTTCTATAAAATTAAATAGGGGATCTATCTGTAAAGTACTCTTCAGGTCTGACTTCTATAACTTAAACCAGATTTTTTGTTGCCCTTATTTCTTGTTTCCCACACATGGACTATGACTCCATAAAGGACTTATAAGGCCTGGCAATTAAGTTCATGAACTTGCCACCATATGCTTAGCTGGCAGCATTGTACAAACAACTTGGTGAGGTTTCATAACCTTAGTACATCAGTGTCTCATAGCTATGCTCGTGTCAACATGCAGTAGTGTCTTGCTGAGTGGCATTCATTATTGTTGTGTGTTTTCATGTGTTGTCTTGAGGATGTCAGAGCTTGAATTAGAGCAACGAACAAATATTAACTTTCTTGCGAAACTTAGCGAAAGTGGAAGTAAAATCAGACATATTTAGTCCAAGTTGATGGGGATAATGCCAATAAGGAAAACAACAGTGTACAAGTGGATTAAACGTGTCACTGATGGAGAGGCCAGGGAGGTCAGTAATGAGCAGAATTGATGATAACATTGGAAAAATTCATTTAACTGTGCGTCAAAATTGTCGGCTAATGATGAAAAGCATAGCAGACCAAGTAAACATTGACAGAAAAACAGTTAAGAACCTCTTAACTGAAAAATCTTGGCATGAGAAAGAGTTGTGCAAAAATGATCCCAAAGGAGCTCACTGATGAACAAAAGCAAAGGACAGTCGAAGTTTGCCAAGACCTTTTGGATCAGCAAGCCCATCTTTTGGGCCTTGTTATCACTGGCAATGAAACACGGGTGTACCATATGACTCTGAAACAAAGTACTAAAGTGCACAATGAAAGTCAGCCAATTCTCCAGGACCAAAAAAGTTCTACCCATCCAAATCCAGAGCCAAAACAATGTTGCTAATCTTTTTTGATATCAGAGGAGTTGTCCCATTATGAATTTGTACTAACTGGACAAACAGTCAACCCAGTTGACTATTTGGAAGTGCTGAAAAGGCTGCATGAAAAAGACTAAAACAACCTAAACTTTTCGCCAAAAATGAAGTTCACGAAATTGCCACCATGTGACTTTGGCATCACAACAAATGCATCAGCTCACACGGCACTGTTTGTGAGAGAGTTTTTAGCCAGTAAACTAATTTGGCTAAATCTGGGTATTGGAACACCCTCCCTACTCACCTGATCTGATCCTCAATGACTTTGTTCTTTACCCTAAGATAAAGGAAGTATTGAAAGGAAGGCATTTTGATGGCATTCAGCACATCAAGGGTAATACGACTAGGGCTCTGATGGCAGTTTCAGAATGAGTTCCAAAATTGCTTTGAAGGGTAGACTAGGCGCTGGCATCAGGGCATAGTTTCCCAAGGGGAGTACTTTGAAGGTGTCTGTAGTGATATTCAGTGATGAGGTATGTGGCACTTTTTCTAGGATGAGTTTATAAACTTAATTGTCAGAACTTGTGAAGATGTTTATAAAAAAAAAATAAGTGTATATTTATTTAATCACATTTCCCTGAGGTGCTGGCATTGTGGCTGCCTTCACAGAAAGCTCCTTCCAAGGCTTTCACAGCCCCTATCACACTTCCATCTCTAAATACTAGTTTTGGACATGAGACGTAACTCTTCCTTTCAGTCCTTTTCTCTCTAGATATATGCAAGCTCCTGAATCACTTCTATCCTTATTGATCTTATTTTTATTTGTTTGACATTATTACTGGAATTGGAGAGGTATTATTTAGAACTTGTGAGATTAATGGTTAGATGTGTATCCAAAGGGTGGAAACCCATGAAATTCAGGAGAAGGTGTCCGAAATGAGTAGGAAAGCAAAGAGAGCAATGTCAGAGTAGCCAGAGGGGAGTTTCAAGGAACACTCTTCTCACAATATACTTGGGTCAAAATGAGCTCCATATTCACCTAAGTTTGGGTCATATATCCAGCCTAATCCTGAAGAAAAATGTTAAAAAGGCCTCTGTGCTAAAGATACTTGTTCAGGTTGTTAACTCTTTCTATCTTGTTTTTAATCACAGAATTCCTTCTTCTACCTTAAAAAACTAAAAAGATTCCACAGAATACAAACACTGTGATATATTGTAGTATAAGAAGATGGCACGATGAAAGGTATATCTTTGAATGAATATATAAGAGAATTATGTAGGAAGAACGAGCATGGGGAGACACTAACTTCCAAGAACCCGGTAATCATTCTGTTACAAATTTGTTAACAAAGACATGGTCATTCTTTGCTCTTAAGGAATTACTTTTCCAAACAGACTTTTTTTTTTTTTAAAGGGGGTGAACGAAGCATTCTTTGAGAACAGTGTGATGGTTCTAATTTATTACAGATCTAGAGTAACAGAAAATACTGTAAAAAGAAGAAACAAGATCTCACACATGCACATACTCACAGACACAAAAACATACACACTTAATTTTGATGGTCCAAGGGTTGCTATATTAAAGAAATGACCTTAATAGCAAAAGAATAGCAAAACCAGCTCATTTACTGAACATCATTAATGGAGTGTGATTGAAGGAGAGAAAAATCAAGCCAATCAGGAATCAGTAAAGTTTCACAGGTGGAAGCCAAGAGTCTCAAACAAAACCCTCTGGACAAGTGACCCAATATGCTTCTTAACGCAGCTGAGCCTGGCAGAATATAGTAAAGGGGCAATCTGATTTAAAAGTTAATTTTTTAATTACTAGGGGAGGTCCTAATTGAGAAGGAAACTGACAACTTATAAGGGACTACTTCTTACTTTTGACTTGAGCTTAGTTCAGGCCAGTGAACCAGGGGACAGGAGAGAAAAGTATTTAACTCTACCGCCAAATCCACAACATTCCTCTCTAGAAACTTCCACAGAGCTGGTGAACTTCCAGTAGTAAACACTGAGGTCTGTTTCCCAAGAATTTATGGGAGGGCCTGTTACTCTACTTTGGAAGGAAAAATGAGAGTTTGCAAAAATTAATTATATTTATTTTTCCTCTCTAAAACTCTTATTTATTCTTTACAAAGTACTAGAAGAATGAGAACAACCTCCCAATTTTTATTGTCCCAAGTTGATAAAGTAGTAATTTGTTCTAATGGTTAAATGCTACTCATTCTACATTGTGTGTAATATTGGCAAACATATATTAGACATGGGATAAAGATGAACAAAGAAATATCCTACTTGGAAAAAAGCATGTGTAAATACCCTACTTGGAAAAAAGTGTGTGTAAATACATACTAAACAGTCAAACGAGTTAAAGAAATATGTAGAAATTGTGAAAGTAATTGTTATTGGAAGGTAGCAAGAAAAAATCCCTACATATGATTCTTTAAAATTAAGGCAAATGAGAGTGTCTCTGTCTTCTTAGCCATATTTAAATCCTCTTTGTGAAGTCAGGTCTTGGGTGAGAAAGGGACAGTTGTGAAAAGATTAATGGTTCTCTGGGTGAGGATTAGAAGTACTAGTGACAGAAGTCTGTTGGAACAAAGGATGAGGAAAGGAATATACCTTTGGTTCAAAAATTTAAAAACAATTGTAAGTTGATAAAAATAAAAGTCCAATTGAAGATGCACTAGATGAACAAGTCAACATAAAGCTAACAGGTCAGATGAGGTAATTCTGCAACAGTCCATTCATGATGGGGTCACATGGCAATGTGTTTACAAAAATACACTTAGAATTCTAAGACCTCACTGGTACAATGCCAGTCACATGGAAGTATTCAGTTGAATGTAGCTTCTATTTAATATTATTATGATGATTATTATTATAGTCTTTATCATCATGACTGGGTTTCATCTGCAAATTAAAGCAGAGTAGTGACTTGGGAGGGAACTCTCATGAAGGGTTGTGAAAGGAAACATTCTAGTCAATCAAGATATTACCAATAAGTGTGGTAGAATTGTGAGAGTATTCATTAATAATCCAGTCTACTAATGTCCAGATAGGGTAATCTACAGGGTGTATTGAGGGATTAGTATGGAACACAAGTATTGCTGGGAATCTGATGAAGCAATCATCAGATGTATTACAGAACATTATGCTAACACCGTGAATCTGAATCCTGAGGGGAAAGTGAGAGGTCTTTAGTGACCAGTCTCATGCCAGAGGACAGCAAGCAAGAGGCAGTGAGGTGCCACTTTACCATAAGCTATAGCCCTCGTCATTCTCAGAAGAAACACTCCATCATATAGTATCACAGGCTGCCTTTCACCATCTGGTCCCTTTTTGCCTCGAAGCCATCCTTTCATTAGTCCCTCCTAGTCATTTTGTACCCACTGTTCCAGCTCAACTAAACCACTTTAATATCCAAATAACAACAATAGCAACAATTAATAATAATACTGGTATTGCTATTTCTTTCATAGTACTTATTCTGTGCCCAGCACTGTCTTAAGAATTTTACATACATTAACTCATTTAATCTTCACACATACCCTAGGAGATAGGTAGCATTTTAATTCCTATTGTATAGATGAATAAACTGTAGCACAGAGAGGTTAAGTAACTTTTGTAAGGTCCCACAGCTAGAGCACCAACTATTTAATGCTTCTATTTTTGAATATTCTGTTCCTTTTGCTTGAATGCTCTTCCCTTTCTCCCTATACATAACTAATTCTTTCATATCTCAGCTTGGATGTCATGCACTTCAAGAAGCTTCTTTAGAACATTTACCTCTCCATCCCCACTTCACTGCTTTAGATAAAGTTAGAAATTTCTCTTAGAAAGTATGATTTAGAGAAGAGTCAAGCCCCCTTTTTCTGGCAGGAACTCCATCCAACAGGAGACAGTTTCCCAGGGATAGATTTAGAAAGGGCCTTTCTGCTTGTAAGTGGGCTACAAGGTACCAAGATGTGACTGTCAGGCCTGTTGGGGAACCTCTTCCCTCGCTCACCCTCTTCAATAGAAAGGATGTTTAAGAACACACACTCGTGTTGCCCAGCTTTTCAGTTCATTCTCATAAACTAATGGGAATTCCGCTCATCTACTTGGTAAGAAAAATATTTAGAAGGTTGCTCTACTCCTGGATGTCTGCTGTAGATACGCATTCCAAAATTATAGTTTCTTCAATATTTCCTAATATTGAATTTTAAAAGCCTAACCTCAGTTTTCTAATGATTATATTTCTAAATTATGGCTATAAAGTTTACTGCTCAAAACCACTGCTAACTAAATATTTGCTACAGTATTTCTTTAATGTGCATCTTTTAAAAACCCGGGGATTATTCACTCATGTATTATATTAATTCAATGATTTATTGAATGCCTACTAAGTGCCAAGACAATGCCAGGTATTGGAGAGGCAGATGAAATTATATGGACCTACTCTCCAGGAGCTCACGGTCTTATGAGGAAAGAACAGAAATTCTACTCACACTAAATGTGATTTAGCGGGCAAGACTAAAGTATTTTTATAATTACATTATTTATAATATAGCCATATTTAACATTTATTTCAATACATAAACATTTTTAATGAACGCATTTTAAATGTGATAACTGTTTTCCTTAGAAACCCAAATTTCCCATTTCTTTTATTTATAAAAAACTCAAATTATAGTCCTTTCTAGTAGCTAAGGGGGAAAAAATCTGCTAAGATAGTCATCTTATATTTTCACCCTGGAAGAGAAGGTAAAATTGAAATACACAATAGTTATGATTTATTGATTTGACAGTAGTTGCTTGAAAATGGAAGCTTATCTTTCGAATTTGTGCAAAGTCATCACCCTTTAGTCACCTGGAAAGTTTTATCAGATTCACAATTTTATTAAAAGATGAGAGGACTGAGACGTATGTTAACTCTAGGACAGATTATACAATGTCAAGAAACATTTGGAGGAAGTCAGTGGTTTCCATCAATCAAATGTGTGTCCTGAAAGGTTCTTGGATGATAGCCCTGGGGTGCTGTCCAAGATCCACACCAAACACTGACACACGGGTTAAGTCAGGCCATATTCCTGACCAGTCAACATAAAGGAATGGAATTTTAGGGCCCCAAAGGTCTAATACAGAAAGGATTTGGAGGATATTATCAGGAGTGGAAGAAACAAGAGTCCTTTGAAGTCTAAAGGAAGGGACTGGGCTGGCAAATACATGAATAATATCAAGAACCTTAATCCTTGTGAAGCTGTCTCAGGACCAAAATAAATATTAACCCAATGTTTAATTGGAATCCACTGAAACTTTCCAAACTGGATGCAATGATAAAAAGCCCAAAGACTCATAACTTGTCTAGCCACTAAGCTAAACTACAGAACAGGAAAAAAAATGATCCCAAACCTCAGCAAACAGAAAAGCTGAGTGGAATAATGAATGTTTTCATCCAGCCAAGAGTTCATTACTTTATTTCTAAGCATCAACTCTAGCATTTCTTGATAGATGGGAAATTTAATGTGTTAAGATACAGTAAAAGGTAAGGGCTGGTACTCAATAGAATTTATTCAGGCAACATATTAAAAAAAATTTTTTTAAGGATCATCAAGGATAAACTTTTAAGTATGTAGCTTTTATTACTATTCTCTTAAAAATAGCTTCACTGAAACATTAAAGAAGGCTGTTCCAAGAGTCTAATCAACATTATCGAAACAGCAAAGACATGTAATGAAAATGGCAAAATAACCTTGGAATAGGCAAGAAGCAGGTCAGGGCAACTTTTATTTATTTATATTTTATTGTTTTTGACAGAGAGAGAGAGAGAGCAAGAGATACAGAGACAGAGAGAAGGGGGAGGACCCAGAACAGTCTCCATGGTTGCACATCATTGGTTTTTCCACGTAGTTTCACTCCACGGGTGGGCACAGGGCTGCATAAGGCAGGAACTGGGCCGGGGTCTGACCCCAGTGAGAACTGAACTGGGGTCACTCCCCAGTTCAGCATATGGGTCCACACAGTCCAGGGCCTGACCCCGGTGAGAACTGACCTGGGGGAACTCCCCAGTTCAGCATATGGGTCCACACAGGCCAGGGCTGAGATTCGATTCTCAGTCCCCGGGGCTGGAAAGTGAGCGTTTAACCCACTGGGCCATCCTGGCTTCCCGTGGGGCAACTTTTAAAGAAGTAGGTTTAGTGGTAATCACAGGGATAAAGATAGATTGTAGGAGGTTAAACTGCAGTTTGGTGGGAAAAGGCAGAAGATAAACAGGATGCAACAGGAGCAACAAGGTCAAGGGTGAGTGCTGTGTTTTGTTTTCAGTATGTTGGAGAGAAGGGGAAGCCGAGGATACAGAGAAAAAAGAGAGATGATGCTTACCGGTAAGGTGGGAATTCACATGGGAAGATCTCCCAGGAGAGACCTCCATGTGGATAGGTAGAGAACCTATATTCTCTATCTTCTGTGCCCTTCCCCCACACCCCGATCAGCACACATGTGATTGTTCTACTCATTTGGACTGTCCCATGACCTTGCCTATATGCTAACCAATAATAACAATACTATTTGCTACACACAGTTATATTGTTTACTCTTTATCCACTGAGACAAGGGGTATATAGCTTATTTCCTTTCCTTGCATGGAGTTAAAATATGTTGATAATTAAGGTGGCAAACAAATCTTCCCTCACTATCAAAGATGGCTGCATTGCTATACTTAATAAAAAGTATGCCTTTAATTATGTTGCCTTATGTTTCTGACCAAAAAAAAAAAGAATCTGTACCTATCACTAATATACAATTACTTATTTTCTCTTAAGTTAAGTAATCCTAAGTTAACTCTCATTAAGTTAATAAAACTAGAAAGAGTCATTTTAAAATTCTATAATACTGCATTTCAAATTTCTGTAATAGTATTAGGTAGGTTAATTTCCCATCTACAATTACCGGTAGTATAGCTATTTGGTGCTTAAGAACTAAATCACTGGGGAAGCCGGGATGGCTCAGTGGGTTAGGCGCTCACTTTGCAGCCAGCCCCAGGACCGAGGATCCTATCCCAGCCCCTGCCCATGCGGACCCACATGCTGAACCGGGGAGTGCCCCCAGTTCAGTTCTTACCGGGGCAAGACCCCGGCCCAGTTCCTGCCCTGTGCAGCCCCAAGCCCACCTGTGGAATGAAACTATGTGGAAAAACCGATGCTGTGCAACTATGGAGACTGTTCTGGGCCCTCCCCCTTCTCTCTGTCTCTGACTCTGTTATCTCTCTCTCTCTCTCTCTGTCAAAAACAATAAATAAATCATAAAAAAAAAAGAACTAAATCACTGTTTGGGGACCATTTAGAAGCCCAAACGTCCAAAAATATGCAGTATTACATTCTTCTTTTAGCCTTTTCCAATTTAAAAATTCAACTTGCTCAATCCTCATGGAAAATTTAAATAAAACCATATATAAAGATAATGGTAATATAATAAGTTTTTCAAGTCACAAAGATTATTGACAATG
Organism: Craseonycteris thonglongyai; assembly: GCA_004027555.1. NCBI lineage: Eukaryota > Metazoa > Chordata > Mammalia > Chiroptera > Craseonycteridae > Craseonycteris > Craseonycteris thonglongyai. The sequence continues at coordinate 22,752 of PVKE010020153.1, forward strand.
ACTGCATTTTCTTCAAATATACTATTTCTATTTAACTCCGGGAGAACCAAACTGGGGACACACCCCAGTTCAGCATATGGGTCCACATGGGCTGGTGTCAGGATTCGATCCTTGGACCCCGGGGCTGCAAGATGAGCACTCAACCTGCTGAGCAATCCCGGCTTCCCCTCCTTTAGATTTAAAGGAAACTCACATCATGAGGGTTTACTGACACTTTCAAATCAAATTCAGGATTACTACAGAATTTTTACTTAACTTTGTACATTTGTATCTCCATTCAAGCCAACTGATAATATCAATTTTCAAAGATACCAGTAGCAATTTATCTCATGATAGAAGCAAAACAGTAGCAGAGTAACAGTAATAATACAACCACCTGCAATACGAGTACTGGAAGTAAAGATTTTGATTTTTTTAGTCTTTTTTAATGCTTAAAATATATCCCTTTTGGAATGTATAGTCAAAATATAGGATTTTAAACATCACACTGTAAGGTTCCATCTTCAGTTTGAACCACACTAAAGTTGACTCATTTCATGTTACTTTAATTATTTTTAGGAACCAATTTTAAAATTTACTTCACTTATTTATTCATTTTTATGTTATGTAAAATATTCACAGGGTTCCCAAACCAAGTGTACAAGGTATAGTCACAGAAGTATGCCTATCATCTCTGTTTCTTTCATCTTTCTGCCTCTTTATTAGTAATATTTTGTGTGTCATTTATCATTCTAATTTTTAGAAAAATATAAATATACTACTACATAATGACAACACACTATGTATACTTTTCTCCAGTTTATTTCCTAAATATTCCTGTTTCTCTGAATTGTGTTTCAGCATTTCTTTTAAAATCCATTCTTGGACTATTATAATCACTGCCACTCTGAGTGCTGCCCAGTGCATCCCTGCATCCCAGAGTGCTCCCTTTGCTCCAGTCCCACGTATCAAACTGCCAGTGAAGACAGTGAGCAGTGCTCCTCATCACCTAGCGGTCCACCTGGGCAGCATGCTTCCCTGTCACGCCCCCACCTTGCTGTTCTCCAGTGCAGTGTGTGCCACCACACGTCTCCAGTGGCCACAGTCATAAATAAGGGGTTTGTTTCTGATGACTTCCTCTCACACCTTCCTGGTGCCAATCAATCACCAATTTTTAGGGCTTTCTCTTAAACAGCTCACAAATTCACCTACTTCTCTCTCTCCCACACTACTGGTCTAAGCCACTCTCAAGTTCTCTCCCTGTGCAGTTATTGCACCTTCATTCCAGGTGGTCTTTTCTTGCTCCCAAACATAGTTAGAATTACTTTTGAAAACCAACATAACATAGGACTGTTTACTAGCTTAAAAACCTCCAAAGGCTAAAAACAAAGAACAACAGCAACAATGAAACTAAACTCCCAAACCCAAAACCCAAACCATGTATTGCCATAGGGGTAAGTGCTACAGAATCCTGGACACTCAACACTGAACAGATAACAGAGGTTCCCTCTGGGGAGAGGACTGGAGTTGTTGACAATGAAGGGGATGTCCTGGTGGGGTTAGTATTGGTGAACAAGGGCTTCGGTTTTATCATTATTAGAATTGTTTGAATTGTGTAAGTATTGCCTACATATTTTTAAAATAAATAAAATAGCACTAGATATATGGTGATGGAAGGAGAGCTGATTCTGGGTGGTGAGCACATAATGTAATACATAGGTGATGTAATGTAGATTTGTGCATCTGGAAACTATCTAATTGTTACCAATCAATGCCACCCCAATAAATTTAACAATAAAAATAAGTAAGTAAGTAAGTAAGTAAGTAAGTAAGTAAATAAATAAATAAATAAAATGGACTAGGAAAGGGAGCTTTAACTAGCAGATATATTGGGCTCACCAGCAGGTTGTATAAATTCCAGTATCAGGTCACCTGGAAGAGACTAGAGAGTCCCCACAATTATCCCCGGGGAACAAAAAAAACTGTCTTCTTTGCCTATGCGTTACCTGAGAAATTCAATCAAGGCATTTTTCTTACCTTTGTGGTCCATAGTTTGACAGTCCAGTCAAATGATGATGTGACAAACAGGTGTGAAAAGTCGATTGGGCCCACTGCCATGTGGCAGTTAATGCCTGTCACTGGTCCTTGGTGACCTTCGAAGACCTCACCGATACCTGCTTTGCTGCATGAGGACCACACATGAGCAGAATTTCAGTGACCTCTACAAAGCTGTGGTTGCTTTAACAAAACAAACTTGTCTCGGCGTGATTACTAGTATTTAGAACACCACCATACATGACCCCAAATTAAACTACTTTCACAGTTATCTTGAGAGAAATAAAATGCTTGACTATTTTTGGTAATTAAAAAACAATATGGGGTAATATAATCTTTTTAAGCTTCAGAATTTAATATCAAATTTCATCATTTAATCTTTTTTTTAGGAGTTCCTCAAATCTTATCACTGATGCAGCTACTTTGAAAGAAAAAGTATATACTTAGGTATCAGAAGCTTTCACACTTACAGTTACAATAAGACTTTTCTATTGTTGCAATGACATTTTGTACATGTTTCATTTTAACTTCTTTTGCAGAACTCATTGGCTATAAAACTCTATAAATTCTTATATACATACACTTATTATTTCAACGAAATTTCTTAAATTAGGTTGACATACCTAAAAATGTAATATGTTGTGGAAACTCTTACTACCATAAAATAATATGCATAACTTACATGTAATACAGAGAAAATAAAGTTTCCACGAAAAACAAGAGAAATTTACAAATCTACTAAATGTAAATTTTACGAGGGGTGGTGCCTTGTTTTCTTGTTGCCAAGTATTTAGCATATAGTAAGTGCTTAATATAAGAAAAACAAAAGAGACAAACATGCTTTTTTTTTTCCTAACAGAAGCACATTCAAGAAATAGCGACACACAGTTTGAAAGTTTTCCGTAGATGTATGTCACTTATTTAATTTGCTGGCATTATTTCCAGCCCCCTATTATTACATAATAGTCTCCGTACATTCATACCCAATAAGAAAACATAGCAATATGCTGTATTAAAAAAATTCATGTGCAGGAGGTAATAAATAACGAGTATGACAAATACATAGGGACTGTGGAATCTAAATATTATGTCATTAAGAGTAAAAGTGAACTAAATTATTAAAACATTTGGGCTCTGGAGAACCAATAAATGTCAAGGTGCTGAGCAAAATTTGAAATCATGAGCAAAGTGCTACAGTGTGTGTTCTGTGTAACAGGCACTCAGAAATTATGCCCAGTGAAACTGCTAACAGCAGCTCCACACATGATCCTTCAAATTTGTTCTAATGAACACGAGGAACTGATCTTTGAAGTGGCCCCCGGTGAGCCTCCACTTGCTCTTAACAGCATCCTAAAGAGTTTACAGGGTGCAAAATGAGGACTCTGCTTAATTTATGGAAGTAGATTTGCACCTTCTGTATGTTAGGTGGAAAATAGAAATCCCCTGCCTTTCCCCCATAGCTCTATATGACCCATTAAAAATTACTGCAAGTCAAATGTCTACTACTTTACAGCTTTACTGAGATCTGTCTAGTATACGGATATTTCAGATGGGTGGACCAATGTAAAAGCATAATTAAGTGCGCTGTAGAAAGTCATGGCGTGCACCACAGATGCCCTTCTTCTCAACCATAGTGCATATTCTGAATGTGCTGAAAAAGGACAAAAATATTCATCATGCAAAAGGTTATTCTCAACATAAAAATGAATAAATAAATCTGAACATTATTAATAAACATGTTCTGTAACCTTTACTGATAATTAAGGTGCTAGATTAAGTCAACTGAACCTGTGCCCTGTCAACTGTAATAAATGTATGGGTAAAGCTGTGACTCCATGTTTGGCCCACTGCACTCGGTGCTCTCATGCCACTTACGACATTCTACCTGTATTGCAGACATTTGTATATTTCCCTTTCCCACCATTATTTGTTTCTTGAACCTGGGAAGCAAGTTTCAATAATGTTTGCATACCAGACAGCACTCTAGAAATGCACTTTGCTCAAAGTAAGTGTGCAGTGAATATTTGCATGAATGAACACGTTTGTCTGATCTTTTCTATGCTTTGATAAGACCTTTAATATATAGTTTTAGCCAGTTTTTATGAAATAGGACCACTGGGCATTAAACTATGAGACATATTTTCCTTTAAATCATGTGATCAGGGATTATATTATTTGTTACTATGTGCAGAAGAGCTGTATGAATGGAAAAATCACCAAGCTGGGCCATGAATGCTTGTTACTTCAACAAATAACAAAAACACAGTAGTGTGATACTGGAACAATTTGTGGCTCTTCATTATGTCTTAATAGCATAGGGTGAGTATAAGCGATGAAAAGTCAAGTTAATTAGAACTACTAACGTGAAAGAGAAATTAAACACCAAGGTGAACACAGGGAACCTTTCAAAAGATGTAAGGCTGCTTTTTAGTTTTACGTGCAATTTTACAATCCAATCCAAATGATTGGATTTTACTTTATCCTGGTGGGTTTCCAAGGGGCATTTGCCAATCTCTCAGTCAAGGTAGAGTTCTTACTTGTTTCACTTGGAAACGTCATAGTGGCTTGTGTATCTCATACTACTCTAGCCCCTCTAACAGGGAGGAAGGACCCTGGGCATTTTGCTATATTATTTAGATATCCTTTGTGTCCCATATAGATTTGATTTTTATTTCCTCACTTCCTATGTGCCAGACAGTGGGAAGGGAATCAATAATAAAATGGAAATGGTTTAGTAAGAGAACAATGGCAGATAAATGAGTAGTTGAAATAAAACATGATTGGTGCTATTGCAGCATATATAAAAATTTACATAAAATAGCAAACCTATCTGACAGCCTTAGTCCAACCCCATTTATTCTACTTTAATTTCCCCCGTAGTACATACCATCATAAACCATTATTTCCTTGTTGATTAGTTTGTTGCCTTTCACTGTCCACCAGAATAAGAACTCCAGGTCTACTCTG
>PVKE010020154.1:0-27751 GCA_004027555.1 Craseonycteris thonglongyai
GGATCCTTCTCTCTCGTGCATCCACATGAAACAACACTCCTTTCCGCCATGTGGCTGCCCACATGGTTGTATTTTTTCATTTTTATTTTTTGATGAATATTTGGGGAAAACCTGCGAAGCACTGAAGCTGCAAAACATGAAGCGCGAAGTGGCGAGGGAACACTGTATGTGGAAAAACCAATGACGTGCAGCTCTGGAGACTGTTCTGGGCCCTCCCCCATCTCTCTGTCTCTGTCTCCGTCTCTCTCTCTTTCAAAAACAATAAAAATAAATCTTAAAAAAAAAAAATTGGTTAAGCATTTACGGAGAATTCACTGGATACAAGACACTATCCTTGTCTTCATAGAGTTTACGGTCTAATAATGGGGAAAAAATATAAAAAGCTCTTTTTAAACTTAGATATTTGTCTTAAATACTTCTCAAGTGTTCATATATTTCAGATCACTGTTTTTAAGCAGGACTTCCTTTATTTTTTTCTTTTTTAAGATGAAACAACGAAGGCTCAGAGATTATGTAACCTGGACAGATTTGCTTAGTTAAGCTAAAAAATAAAAGAAGGTACCAGAGAACGTTTCTGGTTTTTCAGTACAATGCACGTCCCTTTCCATTCTATTTTTTATTGTTAAACCCATGTTCAATTATTTTTGTCATAAATATGTAACAAAATTTATATTCTTCTCAACTGAATAGCACCTTTCTGTAATCTAATACAAAAGCATAACCATGGACAAAGGTACTCACATAAAGTGTGCAAAATAGGAATATTGCTACTCTAATCACACAAAACTTTGTATGGCCACGTTTTGGCCATATTTAATGCAACTCCCAACTCTTTAAAATAGTGATGAACTACTATTCTCTTTTCTTGGATCTCTTTAACCAGTCTTAATGTTTTGGTGTGAAAAAAAAACAAACAGAGGGAAGAAGACAAATATTCTAATACTAGACTGTAAGTCCCTCAAGGGTAGGATTTGTGCCTAATTTTCTCTTTAATACCAATATTCAGCATATTTTAAGCACTTAATAAAAGCATGCATTCTAATCATTGGTACAAGATTCTACACTTACTTTATTTTCCCACTCATTGGTGTTTTTTACTGGCAGTTAATTTCTCATTAAGGTAGCAAACAAATCTTTAATTTTGACTGTTTCTGACATTAGCTCTTGAAGTTATAGCTATTGATGTTTTTGAAGGATTTAAATTCATGTTCTTTCTATAGGCAACCACACATCCAAATGAATGTGGAAATATTACCAAATCATTTTACGTTTAAAATCACATGTGGAAGTGATTAGATTTCTCTCTTTGCCTCTGGATGTCTTAATATCAAATGGACACCTACATGTATTTTCTCCTTTGAAGAGACTTACATCTTGTTTATTTAATGTTTTCTCCAAATAATCATCAGGTAAAAATACTTTATTATGGGTAAGGAAAGAAATGATATAACTTAACTACTTTAATTTATACCCTTTTCCTTAGCTGTTGGTTTTACAGCCATGATCCAACATTGAGGGCTTTGTTTCTTTTGTTAGCCTCTCAGAGTTCTCATGTGTAAGTCATTGGGACCTTTGGTCATCTATTATTTTAGGGATCTTTATAATTTTGATTCTATATTATGAAAGATATCCAAACTATGGCATTATTTTCCATAAGGACTCTAAGTTATTGGCTGATCATACTATAACAGATTACAAACTACGTTTGCATATGTCTGTGTATTAGTTTAAACATTTTTTTTTTTTTTGCAAGGTCTTTCACTTAAGTTAGGCCAGCCAACTGACATATCGCTCATTAATCATGCATATTAACTGGAGTAGTTAAAGCTTTAAAATTCAACTTACCATTTTGTCCACAGGGACTAGTTCTTATTTTCTAAATGTGATGACATATGCTTCAGACACTGCTAATTAGGTCTTTCCCTTGAAAATTTATCCTGACATCTTTCAAGAACATTTCTTCCCCTCGAGTACAAGTTCATTAAATTATTAATATCCTTGTATAAGTCTTGCTAGGATTACTTACACAATGCAGTTTTCTCTATTTTAAAACCATAGTTCACAGGGAAGGATGAGATATATCTTACTTCCTCATATATATTTTTTCTACTCAAAAACAGTGGACTGGGTAAATATCAGAGGATAATCGATATTACATTCAATAACATGAAAGTTAATGGAAGGTAAAATATAATTTGATATAATTTGTATGCGTAAATGGAACTATGTATTAGTCAGGGTTTTCCACAGAAATAAAACCAACAGGATTCATATACATACAAAGAGACAGAGATCTATTTTAAGAACTTGACTCCCATATTGTGGCAGCTTGGTAAATACAAAATCTGTAGAGTAGGCTGGAAGTGAAGAGTTACAGTTTGGTCCAAAGTCAGTCTGCTAACATAATCCCTTCTTTCCCAGGGAGGTCAATCTTTATTCTGTTTAGGCCTTCAACTGATTGGATAAGACCCACCCACATTAAGGAGGGCAATCTGCTTTATTCAAAGGCCACTGATGTAAATGTTAATCTCATCCAAAGAACACCTTCACAGAAATATCCAGAATAATATATAACCAAATATCTGGGCATCATAGCCTATTATACGAGATGCTATACAGATAATCAAGTCCTGATTATCTTCACAAATGGAAGGAAATGTTGCCATAAGTAACCTAACTCAGATAATCTAAAATCATTTCTACTGAGCCTCTATATTAAATGGTTAGTTTACAGTTTTGCCTCCCAGCCTGTTCTCTAGAACAACTGCTATTATATTACCTTTTTAAAACCAAGCATTCAATTGCTTCCCATCACAATAATTATAATAAATCTCAGAGCCCTCACCATAATCTATCAGGCCCAGCATAATCTTCCATGCCTACTGGCTTGCTTCTCTCTAGCAACCTATGCTTCCTGATGGTCCTTGGACAAACCATACACAGGACTTTGTTTTTGATGTTCCTTCTGATGGATGCTTTTTATCTCAGATTTTGCAAGACCTATGGACTCACTTGGTTCAGGTGTCTGCTGAGGCTGCCCCTGATGTTTCTTTATAGAACTGCATACCTCCCTATATAACTCTATACCCTTTCCCCCACTTAATTTTTTTTAAATTTTATATTGCTAGCCTATAATTATCAGATAAGCAGTTAGTACAGCAAGTGGTAATGATCAGAGATGATACAACCAAGTTGCCTGGATTTAAATCCCAATTCTGCTATTTACTAGTCATGTGACCTTAGGCAAGCTGCATTGTCACTCAGTTTACCTCATGTATAAAACAGAGAGAGATACCTCAAAGATATTTTGAAGACTTAATGAATATAAGTAGATGTAAATTGCATAGAATGATGTCTGACAGAATAAGGACCACGTGTTATCTATTATTATTATTATTATTATTATTATTATTATTATTGTTGTTGTTGTTGTTCCTATTGGAATATATGGTCAACAAGGGCAAGGTTCAAGGTATTTTCAGAATATAGAAAAGAAACTCAATAAATGTGTGTTGAATGAATTAATGAATTAATCTGGGCATGTGCCAGCTGAGAGTGGGAAAAAGTCCTACAAAGACACAGTAACCAAATGAAGAGTTTAAAAATTGTAATGGAAATTTTTTGTAGTTGAGAAAGCTGATTTGGTTAGGTTTTGTGTGTGTATTTATATGTGTTCACATGCATGTATGTATGCATGCACATGTGTACTTCATGTAGCAGGATGTGAAGAAAAAGACATAACTAAGATTTCTGTCTATAGGATAGTTCCCTACAGGAGATTTTAAAAAAGAAAAAAAAAAAAGTCAGAGGAGAACATAAAATATTCCATCAAGTGACCCACAACTGGGGCACCAGCTTTCCCAGTAAACCCTAACCTTATTCTGGGAAAAGGTTAGACTAAAGGGGAAAGAGACTGTGGGGAGACAGAACTATGAGGAAGACTTAATTACTTTCACCGAGTCACAGTTTCAAGTGACATTGGATGTTAAGTTTAAGGAAATGAGGAATATTCAAATCAAGAAAAACTATACCCATTATTTGTATAATAGCACATCCCCAAGCATTCAGTTTTTGAAGGTCATTAATACATTTTCCCAATACTTAAATCAAGGAGCAGGAGACTGGGAAATACCTGCTGAACACACTTGAAGGAAAGGCTTGTGATAAGCCTCGGAGGGGAAAAGGACCAAAGAGGACATGCATTCATGTCAGTGAAGAAGCATCCAGAGAAAGCTCTTCCTATTTGAGGAGACTTCTCAGGTTTTAGGGCTCCATTCTGCTACTGGGGGCATACAGATGGCTTCCTCTGCCCACATTTTCTTTCCATATAGTGACCCCCACTGCCCCTCTCCCCATCCCAAAGGAAAAACTGAAGATTTATTGAAAGGTAGGACATGATCAATTTGGGAAGAAACTTAACATCCACTTTCCCTCCCTGGAGTTCTAGGAGGGACTATCTCTCCTCTTCTACCTTGAAGGCAAGATCCAGATCTTAGCCATTTTAATGTATTTCCCTTCAGCACACTACGTAAAACACAATGAATGTTTGCTGAATAAATTTACTCATCTTTTGGAGAGGATTTGATGCTGAAGTCAGCATTTAAAAATCCAAATGTAATTTATCCCAATTAAGTTCAAATTAATGCGTTGAGAATTATGTACTAAAAATTCTCTCAAAAGTGGGTGACCTTTATTTTATAGTTTCATCTTACAGATCCTCAGGAATCCTCTTCACTTTCCAAGCAGTTATTGAATAGCTGCAAAAAAAAATGTATTCCTGTGGATTTATTTGGTGCTAATCAATTAGATCCTTCACATTGAAAAGGAAGTTCTAAAATTCCACCCCTTGAGGATACATTTCATCTTTTCAAGTAGGCAACTCAAAAATGCTGAAAATACATGCTATAACTTTAATTGAAATCAAAGTATAAAATGTCATTAGTGGTTTTATTGTTTCAGTGCTGGCTGGTAAAGCTGAGTTTCTTCCTATTTTACTGGCCCAGCCTCTGACCCGTCTGAAGTTTACTGAGGAGCCTCACTACAGTGTTTTCCTTATAGTATTTTTGTTCAACAAGACACTGTCAGTTCACATGCATTATTCGTCCCTTTACATGTTCATTTTATCTACTCTAAATCCAAATATATATTAATAACAGTTTCTTAAGTAAAAGTGGAAGATAGAAGTCTTCGTTCATGAGGCCTTATGAAAGTGTTTGGACATGTGAAAGCTTGGTTGCATAATTCTCAGACAAGGAGGACAGTGTATAAGTCCCCATTTCTCTTCTCCAGTCTGGGAGCATGCCTCTGTGAACTTCCAAATATGGAGGAAAGGACATTTCACAGTGCACTTCCAGCATCCTCCCCCTTACTGTGGCACAAAGATGTTAAAATGGATCACAGCATGTTCAGGAAATTGTATAGCCACACCCTACCGCTGCCCTACCCATGATACCGAGATGAATAAAGTGCCTTGGCAGAGACTGGCAAAGGCAGCCACAGAAAACAGAGCCGGAAATCAGGACTGAAAGAGGCAATAGTTTGGCCAGGCAATCAGGACTCCAGACAAATCTAAAGGGAAAGCTGTGATTGGCATGTTGGCAGGCCTGCAGATGTCAGGGTAGATTCTGAGGAGAGAGCAAGCAGGAATCAGATGAACAGGTGAAAACCAGGAAGACTCAAATTCCAAAGGTCAAAGAAATTAATAAGCAAGTGGGATATTTGAGAATCTGGCATGGTTGTGGAAAAACAAGAGAACCTCAACAATTTCAGCAGCAAAGTAACCTGAATTATGAAATTAACCTAAGTACCCACCAAAGACACCATAATCCAGAGGATAATGGGTTTTAAGATCAAACACACTTGGGTTTAAATTTTGACCCCACCAATTAATGGGAGATTGATTTGGAGCTAGGCATTTAACCTTTCTTTCTTTGAAAAAAAAAAAAAAAAATTGATGTGATACCACCTACCCGTAGTAATTATGAAAGGATTAAATGAAATCATGTAATGAAATTAGTGTTTAGCAGTCATGCCTACACAATAGCAAACCCTTGGTAGTTGGTAACCATTTTAATAATTGTCAGTCATAGAACTTTCTTATGTTTTCTAGAATAATATGGACAGCTCAGGGCACAAGAGGAAAAATTATTGGGTATATCCAGTAAGAAGATCTTGACTATACTTACTTTCATAACCAAATTAACATCAATATAGTAACGTAATAGGAATTCTAAACAACGACTAGATATTACTGACCTATGACCAGAACATTTAACCCAGCATAATGCTTTGATGAAGTTTTATCATTTATTTCGATTATCATTTTTTCATTTGTAGCTAACGGGGGTGGGGGGATGGTGGTGGTGAGGTAATAGTGTCACAACTTCTGACTTGTTCTGAAAAGTCACACTAGTTACTGATAGAGTCCATCCAAGGAAAATACAGAGAAAAGGAACAGAGAGATGGGAAAATTGCCTAAATGTGGAAGGCAATATTAGAATAGCATCACAGTGGATTCGTTTTTCCTTAGCTCTAACCCTATTTCAAATCGTTTGTTCATGCTGAATTACATACTCTTCCCATGTCCTTACAAGAGCCACTTGTCTGATCCCTGAACTAATGAGGCCTTTATGACTAGTGTTGTTGCTGTCGTAGATGTATTTTTAAATATCTGTTAAGAAATAAAATGCACTTAGAATATTATGCATTGCTCACATAAGTATCCCATTCCCATTTTTTCACATATCATTGATTTCAAAATGTAACTTTTTTACACCATCTGCCATAAATCTTACTTCCGTTTACAATGTAAAAAAAGAAAACCAAACTTCCCAGATAGTCTGTAATGCTCTCCTGTGTAATTAACACCTCATTCACAGTTGTGGGTGCCAGTCAAGGCCCTGTCTCCTATTCCTTGACATTTCCTTGATACCTTGTTCAAACTGAGCTGATGCCTAAGAGTGTACTAAATACACATACAGAACAGGGAAATATTTGAGAGGAGCCAGCTGTATTAGCAAGACCTGGCAATTTAGAGATACTGCTTACACACGCGTCTCCTTTGTGGGTTTGGGGGTCTGCATACCACCCTTTATTTAAGTCCAATTACTGCTGTAACCTTGTCTTTATCATCCTCATCCTCATCAACAACAAAAGCCATTTGTCAGATAAGTACAGTAGTCCATTATTTGCATTCTTTCCTTCTAAATGCTCCTAGAGGACCAAATGTTTATAAATCAAGTGGCTAATTTAAGATACACATGCTCTCATGCTGCAAGTCATTGTGGAAGCATCAGGTTACTTTTACTGCCGAAAATTTGGAGATGTCATTTATTTAAATAACTTTGATTTCTTTTCTTTTTTTTTTTTCTCCCTGACTGTAATGACTCTGTGGCCTTGCACACAGTAAATGCAGAAGGGTGAATTTATTACTTGATTAAAATAAAATCATTTCATTAAGGTAATCTCCTGGTTTTATTTTATTTTTATTTATTTATTTGTTTGTTATTCTATAACGTACATTGAGAAAAAAGAAATAGGGGAAGCCGGGATGGCTCAATGGGTTAGACTCTCACTTTGCAGCGCCGGGGACTGAGGATCGAATCCCGGCCCCGGCCCGTGCGGAACCATATGCTGAACTGGGAGCTCCCCCAGTTCAGTTCTCTCTCTGTCTCTGTATCTCTCTCTGTCCCTGTCAAAAATAAAATAAAATAAATAAATATTTAAAATAGCCCCTCTTCTTTAAAAAAAAATAATAATAATAATAAAAAAGAAAGAAAAAAGAAATGTATGTATCATGAGGGTACAGCTTGATGATTTTTCACAAATTGAACACACCCATGTAACTAGCACACACTTCAAGTAACAGACTATCGTCACCAACACCACAAACCCCTCTAATGCTCTCTTTCAGTCACTTCCACTCCCACATCAGTAACCTATTATAACTTCTAACTGCTTAGATTAGTTTTGCCTGTTTTTACTCCTTATATAAATCAACCAGCATTATGTTTGCAAGATTTACCCATACTGTTGAAGGTAATTATATTCTATTCATTTTCATTCCTATATAATATGGCATTGTATGAATAACCCACAATTTATCTTTTCTGTGTCTAATTGTTTTTTTCCTCGCATGTCAATGTACATAAATAAAGTTTTATTAGAACTTGGCCACCGCCATTCATTTACATATTGTCCATGGTTATTTTTACAACACCGGAAAAAATTGAGTAGCTGCAGTTTCTACAGAGATCATATTGGGCACAAAGCCTAAAACATACATTGTCTGGCCCTTTACAGAAAACATTTGCTAACTACTAGCCTAGAGGTTACCTAGTATATAAGAAGAATGGTACTAATATTGCGTATTATTATTATATATATTTTATTTTCTTTCACCGTGGTAGCAGTCATCTGCCTCTAAGATCATTTTGGTAGCAAGGAATTTTCAACCATGTGAGGAAGGATGTCACCTGCTTCATGTGCCGGGGGCGTGGGGAGGGGGGGAGTTGGTGGTGGATTTCTTATTTGATTTGATTTGATTTGATTGACAGAGAGAGAAGGTGTGGGGGCAGTGGGCAGAGCAGTCTCCATAGTTACACGTTATTAGTTTTCAACATAGTTTTATTCCACATAGGTGGGTGCAGGCAGCACAGGGCAGGAACCAGACCTGGGGCCTATCCCATGGGAGACATGCCCCTGTAAGCCAGGGGCCTCCCACATGGGAAACACACTCCAGTTCAGCATATGGGCCTGCATGGACCAGGGCCAGGACTCGGTCCTTGGACCCTGGGGCTGCAAGGCAAGCGCACGACCTGCTGAGCCAGCCTGGCATCCCTGGACCCCTATTTTTTTTTTAACTGAACTGGGGGCCTCACTGCATTCGGGAAGCACACCCCAGTTCAGCATGTGGGTCCGCCTGGGCCGGAGCCGGGATTCAATCCCCTGTCCTCAGGGCTTCAAAGCGAGCACTTAACCTGCTGAGCCATCCCGGCTTTCCCCTGGACCCCTATTCTTAATGGGCATATTGATTGTTATGGATGAAAATTTTTCATATGCATAGTTAAAATTTTGGTAACCAATGCACAATACATATTTTAGGAGGTGTTCTTGATATATTATCAAACATTTTTTAAATGAAAAACAATAGAGAATGTAATAGAAGATGGCAGAAGAACAGGGAAGAAACTAACATTTATTATCACCACTATATGGGATATTGTAGTAGCAGTGTTGTTGTTGTTTTTAATTGTAGTAAAATAACATAACAAAATTTACCATCTTAACCATTTTCAAGTGTACAATTTGGTTGTGTTAAATATAGTTACACTGCTGTGAAACAGATCTCCAGAACTTTTTCATCTTGTAAAACTAAAACTCTGTACCCATTAAACAACTACCTTTAGGCCCCAACCCTCAGCCCCTGGGAACTATCATTCTATTTTCTGTCTCTATAAATTTGGCTACTCTAAGTACCTCCTATAGTGGAATCATATGGTTTTTGTCTTTTAGTGACTTATTTCACTGTATTCATTTCAAATAACATAATGTCATCAAGGTTCATCTATGTTGTATCACATAACAGTATTTCTTTCCTTTTTAAGGCTGAATAATATTCCTCTGCATGTACTTAACCACATTTTGTTTACACGTTCATTTGTTAATGGACATTTGTATTTCCAGCTCTTGGATGTTCTGAATAGTGCTTCTGTAACCATGGGGCATGCAAATATCTCTTCAAGACCTTGCTTTCAATTCTGTTGGATATACACCCATAAGTGTGATTTCTGGATCATATTGTCGTTCTACTTTTAATATTTTTAAGAACCTGAACAGTATTTTCCATACCACTTGCACCACTTTACGATCTCCTCAATACTGTACAGGTATTCCAATTTTTCCATAGCCTCGCCAACATTTATTTTCTGTTTTTTTAAACTTACCATCCTAATGGGTGTGTGGCAGGAATTTTATATATGCTCTTTTTTCTAATCCTTAACAAACCTGTTGCAAAGTATAAGTACTAATTTTACAGCAATGAAATCTTGACACTAAAAGTTTCCATAAGAGAAAAGTCAGATTCCAGTCTTGGTACTCCTGAACTTGACAGAGGGGCTTTTTTAGTCTCAAAGTTGCACGTAATCACAAAACCAATTGAACTCTTTTGTTCTGAGCTACAAGATTTATAATATATTAGGGGCTCTATAGGATTGCCTGACTTTAAATACAAAATAAGAACTTCAGGCTTAGAGCAGAAGTTTTTGAAGTGTGGTCTCCAGGCCAGTAGCATCAGTGTTACTAGGAACTGGTTAGAAAGGCAAATTTTCAGGTCCCACCCCAGATCTCCTGAATCAGAAACTCAGAGCAGGGACAGGAGTCCACGCTAACTGCCACCACCACCCCCACCCCCCCATCCCACACACCCCCCGCCCCGCCACACACACACATGATGCTGATGCACCATCAGGTTTGAGCACCTCTGGGCTGAAATCACTTGACAAATATCTAAGCTGCTGTCTAGTAACCTTTACACTGTTGCCAAACAAGAAACTGACATGTTGAGGGCTGAGGTTTCTAAGGCAACCTGATACAGTAAATCTGTGTTTTGTGTTTTATACTCCAGTTTTCAGAAAAGTGTTGGCTAGCTCAATTGTTGTTATGCTGGAATAATAGATCTCCATCTATCTGGAGATTCAACCAGACTCTAGTTTATCAGTGTTGCTAATGAACAAATGGTGACCTAGGATGCCTATTGCAGACCACTCCCAGTTCAGCATGTATCTGTTATCTGTCAGGATTTTCATCCCCACCCTCATACAAGTCCCTGCTTATTATTTTACATTACAATGGGTCTAGAGTGAGCCCCATAATGAAGGGACTGAAATAAAAGGAGACAAAAGTGTAGATAAGCATGCAATAACCATTCCTCCCATCAGTATCAGGAGGGTACTCACTGGTGCTACCATTAGCACCCACAGTCTCAGCCCCTGACCCACTTCCCTGATTACACTTTCCTCAGAAAAATGGAGGAATCTGACGTTAGAACTAGGATGAGAGTTGTGGTTTATGCCTGTTGACTTGGCATCATTATTAATGTTAATAATAAAATACTCCCAAAATTATCTTGGCTTATATAATAAAACTTGCCCTATCAAAACTCTACTGTTATCCCTTTGGTAGGCTTTTGCCTTTTCCTAATGCTCTTACGTGGAAAGAGAAGAGAACTTTCGCGGGAACAGGAGACTGAGACTATATTCAGTGCAGCTGGGGGCCTTGAATGGGGGGAAAGAAAGGAGTTAATTCCTGGGGCTCTTTGGAGAAAAGGATGGTGTCTGAGAGTGAGCTTGAACTATTATATTGACAGAAATTCTCACCCTCAGTCTTTCCCTTATATTCTGGAGTTCCACCCACGTTTCTCATTTATTCACCCCTCTGCTCTGTCCTGTCAGAGACCCTTCTAAACGTCACTGAGGCAGGATATAAGGTAAACCGTGTTCCTAACCTATGAGGGCAAGTTGCTAAATTTTGCTTCCACTGTAATATTTTTTTACCTGGATGGAACCATTTCTGTGTAGTCAGTCACATGGCATCTCCTCTCCATCATTCTTGACCTTGCACACACCACCACTGCTTAAATTTTCACCCAGTGCACTGCGAAATGGAAGAGTATTCAGACGTTCTGTTCCAACAATGTGCTATTATTGAATTCTTAACAGCAGCAAAAGTTTCTCCAATTTTATTGAAGTTTTTGAAAAACAAGGTGAGGACTTCTTATAGAAGGTCACTACAGGGGAAACTTGGGTCCATCATATGACCGTGAGAACAAAAGTTTTGGCAGGCCATGGAATACCACCATAAGGGATCACCTTCCCAGCCACAGCCTGAGTTTTGAATTTTTTATTTTTAAGTTTTTATTGTTTGAGAGAAGGTGAGAGAAAGAGAGAAGGGGGAGGTCAGAGCAGTCTTCATATTTATACACCATCAGTTATGACATAGCTTCATTCACGTGGTCCACACTGGCCAGGGCTGGGATTTGATCCTGAGTCCCTGGGGCTTCAAAGTGAGTGCTTAACATGCTGAGCCATCCTGACTTCCCCAAGTTTTGAATTTTTTGGCTGGGGTGATCCATTATGGT
Organism: Craseonycteris thonglongyai; assembly: GCA_004027555.1. Classification (NCBI taxonomy): domain Eukaryota; kingdom Metazoa; phylum Chordata; class Mammalia; order Chiroptera; family Craseonycteridae; genus Craseonycteris; species Craseonycteris thonglongyai. The sequence goes on from PVKE010020154.1 coordinate 12,137, forward strand.
GGTATTCCAAATGACTGCCATTTGGTCTCGGGGTCATAATGATGGGCCCAAGTTCCATCACCTGTAATTATCTTCTTTAAGAAATCCTCACCTTCTTTTTCAAAATTAAAAAAAAAAACTGGAGGAACTTTTTTCACTGTTAAGAATTTAATAACAGCATACTGTTTGAACTGAACATCTGAACACTCTTCCATTTTGAAGTGCACGGGGTAAAAAACGTAAGCATCTGTGTATGCAAGGTCAAGAACGATGAAGGGGATATATGTGACTACAAAAAAAATCAGTTGTATCCAGACGTAACAAAAAAATATTACAGTGGAGGCAACATTTATCAGCTCACCTTCATATATTTGGTGAGATAGCTAAGAAAATGGTGACTGTGTTACCTATAAAGCGTATCTTTAAAAAATATTCAAATCTGCTTTTGGTATTACTAGGAACTCAAAACGAGAAACCACATTTAAACTGAAATTATGTGCTTGCTAAAGTTATCTGCACACATTATGTTTCAATAATTTAACAGCCTCAGAAATATTTTACCTGTGTGTCCTCTCTTTACAAGGATATATAAATAAAATCAGTATTCCCTCTGCACTCTTTCAGCCTGCCTACACATTGGTGCTCTCTGACAATTCAAAGGCTGACTTAAATGATCGTGTAAATGAGCAGTGATATGCAAGAATTTGGATGTTTGCCCATACTATACTGAAGAGTGAATGTTTTTTACTTCTCATCTTAAGACATGCCAATGTTATGTTACAATATCTGACACTTGGTTTGTCTTGAACATTAACTCTGTGATAAAAGTTGATCAATAGTCAGCCTCATTTTCCCAACTTCCTGCCCAAATCAATATACGTGTCTCCTTTAAAGAAAGGAAAATGCACACCAAAGTTGGTACTATGGCTTTTTAACTTACCTCAACCTAAAAGAAAGGACAGATCACCTATTTGAATGTCATTGATTTTATTTCTTTGTCCTCTTGTGAATTAAATTATAGTGCTTCTACTTTCTAAGTAAACTTTTTATCATTGACTAATCCTCAGGGGCTAATTCAATTACATTTACTAAAAGACCCAATATATTGATTTTCAGAATGTGTAAACTACAAGACTAGAAAATGGTGTACATATATGTAACATTTTTATGTATACAGAATATTAAATTCTATACTTATTTCAATATTACAATTCCCCAAAGGAATGCTAATGTTCAGATCTCTAAAATAGATGGTACATGAAAGCACCACTAATTGTATTTTTGTTTTTAATAAAAAGTTTTCAAAATCTATTCTGTAGCTGTTAGCTAGGATTATTTATAAAACAACTATTGTTTTTCTATGATGTCCTCAGTGGTATGCACTTAACTTGGCTTCAGCCACAATGTAAGGATTTCTGACCCAATCACAGTAGAGTATTATGTGTGTGTACTTACCTCAACAAGCTTATTCTGCTGATTTAACTGGCTTTGGACTTCCTACCCCACTCCAAGCCTAGATGAAAACCAGAGAAATCAAGCAACTTTGCCTAACACTTTCAGAACAAGAACATTAGTGAATGAAATGGGCCTTTCTGAGTTTGTGCTTACAATTCTCCCCAAAAAGCATTAAAAGATCAATCAGTACTTTTACATTTTCAATAACAAGCCTTATTATATATTAATATACTACCAATGTTATACTATAGTAAAGTTATTAATAACATTGAAATAGAGTGACCATATTTAGAAAACATACTCATAAATGCTTTTCATTCAAAATGTATGCTTTCAATATCTAAGTTTACTTTCTTCAATTAGAAATGGGAAAACATTAAGAAAATAAATTTATAACAAATTACTGCTCTTTAAATATTACATACATAGTTTCTTAGATGTGATAGCATAATCTTATTTTTCTAACTCTTATAATTGGAATTTATCTGGATGTGATCTTGGGAGAGTTAATATTCAGTTACAATAATGAAGTTTAATAAAGTAAGGAATATATATATTTAGTTTACTTATAAAACAGCTTAACCATCCAAAAAGAAGAAAAGAGTTAGTTAATGTGCTTTATGCAACATATATAATTATGATATGGTTTAGGGACGTGCTCTTCAAACTTTTGTGAGCGTAACAATTACCTGAAGTGATTTCATGGCTCCTTTCCCCAGAAATTCTAAACCATGAAAGCTAGGATGGAGCCCAGGAATATGCATTTTTGATATTCACTCTCACCCTCAGGTAACTCCTATAAAATGTGAATTCAGATCATTCTTTGAGAAACACCAATTTAATGTCAGATACATGTATTATTGAATCTGAAGCCACAAAATTGTCAGATAAATGCCAATCCTAGACCATCTTTTGGATACTTCATATTACTTTGCTAGAGTATCAACGTAGACAGCATTTAAAGAATTGCTAATAATTGTAAATGTCTAATCATTGCAGGTACTACTTTGTCTCATTTTGTTAAGATTTGGCCCATAATTTTTAGACTTCATTGATGTTTGAAGGTCATGAGGACCTGAAATTGCTTTTTAACTTTTAGCAATTTTTACTATCTTTAACATTGCCATTTAATATTGTCTCATCTTAAAATAAAGTGAAATCACATCGTTTATTGTCTGTTTCTCTTTGGTTTCAAGGGAAGACGAGGAAAAACAGGTCCTCCAGGAAAACCAGGACCCCCCGGACCACCTGTGAGTAAACAAGAGGATGACTGCTTTTTTGGAGAATCTCTCTTTTTTCCTCTGTGTTTATCTAGGGGTTATTATACTCTCTTGCCGATAATAATTTCTATCTTTCTACTGTTCAAAATATTTGTACCCCCCACACTTCCCACCACCACACAAACCAAGAGCTGGGAAGGCTGGTAGCTGTCCACACCCCTCCTGAGTCTTCGTTACACAGTAGGAGCAAACGTGCACCCAAGCCAAGTCTCCAAATAAATGAATCCTCTACTGAACCCACTGAACCCATCTCCTTAATTTTTTAACACCCAGGCTGGTTATAGGTTAGGTATCTGGAGAAGCATGCCCACTCTTCTTGATGCAACTAGTAGAACTTCATAGACTCTTGTTGCTAAAGAGAGCTATAAAGATCTTCTAGCCAATTAGCTGATCTTTTCCCTTATCCCAAACTCATAGAAAAAGTATTTTATTTCTTGTGGTTCTGCTGATTCTTCAACCCCTTAGAGTCTGGTTTGTGCCCAAGCTACTCCACTGACACTTCACTCATTATAGTCACCAATAATCTCTGCAGTGTGGGACTCCCTGGGCACTTTTTATTTCACCGCTGTACAGAAATTTACATTGTCGTCAGCTCTCTCCTTGAAACTCTGTATTCTCTTGGCTTATGGCTTTGATTTTTCTTTTTCCCCCTCTTATTTCCGGGGCCATCTTTTTGTTCTCCTTTATTAACAACCTTTCCTCTTCCCCTAGCTATATGTCATTTTGTGTATGTGTGTGTGTGTGGGGGGGGGGGTATTCATTTGTTTGTTTGTTTGAATATCCAACTGCCTGCTTGACATCTCCACTTGGAAGCCTCCTATTATATATACTACAAAAGTAGCATGCCTCAAACTAAACTCTCGTGATAATGCTAGAATGTTTTTTTCTCTCCTTCATCTTCCATATCCAGACAGTTCCTAAATTATGTCTGACCTGTAACTCTGACCCTGTAACTCTTTGACTTAAGACTCATTAATAACTTTCTTTTCCTTCAAGAAGGATTCCACATCTTCTACATGCCATTCTAGACCCTTCGTAGTTTTCCCTGTACCTATCTTTGCCTATCATCCTCTATGCCCTTCTTTTGTAATCTATAGTATAATCTTCCTTTAGTAGCTCAGAAAATACCATGCTTTGCAAATGTTCTCCCAGGGCCTAGTAAGAATCCCTCTATCTTCACGACTCAGCTCAGACATCAGTTCTCCTTTGCCAGGGCTCTCAGTATGTAAGGTATCATCGTCCATGATCCTATAATATTATACCTTCTACAGATATAGCACATTGTTTTGTAACTGTTATTGTCCTTATCTGTCTGCACACTGCAGGGTGAATTCTTTTAAACCTCTATTTCATTGCCATTGCCTAACACAGTTACAGCATGTGGCATGTGACTATTAACCATTTAATGAATGAGTAAAATAATGACTAGATTTTGTAGATGAAATAATGAAGACTAGAAAATAAGGAAACTTTTTAAATTAATTTTTTTATTTTATTTATTGTTTTTTGACAGAGAGAGAGAGAGACAGACAGAGACAGAGAGAGACAGAGAGAGACAGAGAGAGAACTGAACTGGGGTAACTCCCCAGTTCAGCACATGGGTCCACAAGGGCTGGGATTCGATCCTCGATCCCCGGCGCTGCAAAGTGAGCGCTTAACCCACTGAGCCATCCCAGCTTCCGGGGAACTTTTTAAAGACCATAACGACCATAAACCACCACTGGAGGACTTTAGACCTAGCACCTTAAGACTAATAAGGTGTGGTCATGTGCCAAAATGAACAGGATTGCAGTCTTGTCATTGATTTCATATCATTCACTTTAGCGGGGAATTGTTCTGTTACCAATATACTGGTGTTAATTGATATTGATTGTAAGAGCAAATGAGGGGAAAAAAGAGGCATAAATGGACATCCTGTAATTCAGTGTTTAAAGGAATCTGCTTTGTTGATTTTTATTCCAATTTTTTTGGCAAATCCGAGAACACATTGTAGGGTTTTCAATAATTGTCTTCTGCTACAAAAAAGAAGAGCTGGTGAATGCTAACAGGGAAAATTAGACCTTCGCTTGGTTTTCCAAATGAACGATGCTGCTTTGAAGACAGGATAATTGTCTCAAAGGGGGTGTGAATGATGAAAGCCTTTATGACAGGTTTGCCAAAAGTCTAGGAGAGAAAAGAATTACACCAAGTTCTGGAATGAGCTCTCAACTACAGATCAAATGAGTTGACTAGAGAATCTAGACAAATAAGAAATATGCAACCATATGAAAGAATTTATAATATTCTGTTCCACTGGTTTTAGTTCATTGCCAGAAAGTGTGTGTGTGTGGGGGGGGGGGGGGGGGGGGGGGGGGGGGGGGGGGGGGGGCGGGCGGCAGAGAGATGTTACCTTTATTTTAAGTATTGGATTTAGAAGTTAAATTCAGTTATGGGTCTGATACGCAGTGGTCATTAAATCCTGAGTACAATGTATCTAAAAGAAAAGTGATTTATTATCTTTTGTCATATAATAAAATACTAATTTGTTAGAGTACAAAAATAAGGGGAGAAGTCTATGCAAAAAAGAAAAGGTGTTTATTTATAGCTAAAAAGAAAAAGTATGAGATTATAACAGCTTATTTTCTGTGTAAAAATTATGATTTATGGAAACCTTTATGATCTGGGATAGCTTCTTTAGTTGACTAAAACATCTTTTCTCTATACAGGTACTTTAAAAAACTTTATCAAGGGTACAGTTTTATATCAGCTAGTAGATTTTTTTTTTTTAGGTGTACTCATTGACTGGTTAAATTGATGATGTGCATAACATCATGCTACAAAAACCAAACAAACAAAACAAACAAAAACCCAACTATGAAGTACCTACTTATGTTTATAGGAGTTCGCTAAGAGCAGCTTTGAGAAAGGAGGGAGAATATCTGACTCCCCACGTTTTTCTGTGCCGCCTTATGTATAATTTTTCTAAGCATAAATGTACTTTTTAGCAGGAGGACTGTTGTTCCCCAAATGTTAGAAATGGACAGAGTTCTTTGAAATCAGTCCTTTCAAGATTATGTTAACTAATATTTTAAGAAATTGAGCTCACAAGAACAATCAAGCTACTCCTAAGTCACATTGTTTTACAGTTTCACAAACATTTATTTAAGGCCTGCTATGTGCCTAACGCTCCGTTAGGAGCTGACCTTGCAAAAATGAATAAGATGCTGTCTAACTCTAGCGATTCAGGTTTAGTTCCCAAACATGTGAACAGAGGAAGAGAATTTAGAAAAGATAATGGTTGGGGTGGTTTCCTTCAGCAGTTGACAATTGAAGCATAAAGGCTGAGACTTAGAAAAAGAAGGAATTCCTACCAGTTACAAAAACATGGCTGAACCTGGCTGAACCTGGAGCACATTATATTAGTGAAATAATCCATTCACAGGAGGACAAAGTGTGCATGAATTCACTTACATAAGATTTCTAAAACAGTCAAACTCATAGATGCAGAGAACACAATAATAGTTGCCAGGGGCGTGGGATAGGGAGAAATGGGGAGTTGTTATAAAGTTTTAATTATGCAAGATTAACAAGTGTGGGAAAGCTGGGATGGCTCAGCAGGTTAAGCGCTCGCTTTGAAGCCCCGAGGACCGAGGGTCGAACCCCGGCCCCGGCCCATGCGGACCCACATGCTGAGCTGGGGTGTGCCCCCAGTTCAGTTCTTGCCGGGACCTATATGGGAGGCTCCTGGCCCAGTTCCTGCCCTGTGCAGCCCTGTGCCCGCCTGTGGAGTGAAACTATGTGGAAAACTAATGTCAACTATGGAGACTGCTCTGGGCCCTCCCCCTTCTCTCTGTCTCTCTCTGTCTCTGTTTCTCTCTGTCAAAAATCAATAAAATAAATCTTAAAAAAAAAAAGATTAACAAGTGCTAGAATTCTACTGTACAACATAGTGCCTATAATTTACAATGTAATATTCACTTTAAAATTTATTGAAGGTAGATCTCATATCAGATGTCCTTATCACAAAAAAACAAACAAACCAACCTCAGGGATATAAGGAAACTGGGAGGTGTTAAATATGTCAGCTTGCTTGTGGTTATGGTATCACAGGTGTTTACATTTGTCCAAACTCATCAGATTGTACACATTAAATATGTACAGTTCTTTGTATATCAATTATACTCAATAAAGCTGTTAAAAAAAAGAGTTGAGAATGTTTGTCCAGTGAAGTGAAGAGAGGGAAAAGGAGAGAGCAATCTAAGTAGTGCCAGCAGAAGAAAACAGCCTAAACAAAAGCATGGAGGAATAAACGTCTGGGGCCCAGGGACAGGCGGGCAGCCCAGGCAGTTCTGAGACGTAGCACTGACAAGTCCAGCCCAGACAGGATTCTGGCAAACCTCATGCCGAGCACCACAAGTCATGGGACGATAGGAAATTTGTGAAGCATTCTAAGTGGAGAGTCCTGTGGCCAGATTTCATTGATGGGTTACTCTAGTGGCACAATGAAATTGGGCAGTTAAAAAAGTAAACAAGATGTTGAGACCATCATATTAAGCAAAATAAGTCAGACTGAAAAAATCAAGAAACATGATTTCACTTATAGGTGGAATATAAAACTGAAAGTAACAAAGAAGCAAAAACTCATGGACACAAGCAATAGTTTAGTGGTTACCTGAGGGTAAATGGGGAGGTGGGTGGAAGAGTAGGAGGGGTGGAGGAGGAAGGGGGCATCAAATACATGGTGATGGAAAGAGAACTGACTCTGGGTGGTGAGTACATAAAGCAACACATAGACAATATAATGTAGAATTGTACACCTGGAACCTGTGTAATTTTTACCAACCAATGTCACTCCAATATATTTAACAATTTAAAAAATACTTAAAAAATTTTTTTATTGCAGATATCATACTATTTACTATTTTTAAAGTGTCAGCAGAACATTATATATGTATATATATATCTTAGGATGTTCTATGGAGCTATTTGGGTTTTTTGTTGTGTTTTTTTTTTTTTTTTCAATTTATATATAGCTTAGGAGACATCCCCCTTTACTTGTGAAAAATTTAAAGCAAATGTTTTTCATTTGTCTTTTTTTTAACATTGTACCCTATGTGACATGAGCCCTACTTTACAATAGGAAGAAAGGTAGTAAGAGAAAGAGAGAGAGGTTGGTTTGAGCTAAAATACTTCTGATTGAGATTGGGAGATGGTGTGTGACTCACCCTAGTGGCTTGCATGTGAGAGTCCTAAAGCACATCTTAGAATTTATCATGACAATCTAAAATATAAAAATATATTAATGTTATCTCTCTTATCAAACAGTAATCAAATAATGAATAATAGCCCTCATACGAGTGAACAATACTCCTACATAATTTTAGCTTGTACGTTTGAGCAACTAACCTTTGGAAAAATTAGGGGAGAAAATCTTTTATTCTGATAAGTATCATTGTTTGAAAAGAACCAAGGAAGAATAGAAGTTATCAGTAGACATGAATCCTTTGATAAGAGCATACATTGCTCATTTTCTTAAAGAAAATGTTCTTGGGAAGCTGGGATGGCTCAATGGGTTAAGCGCTCACTTTGCAGCCCCAGGGACTAAGGATCGAATCCCAGCCCTGGCCCCTGCAGACCCACATGCTGAACTGGGGAGTGCCCCCAGTTCAGTTCTCACCGGGGAGAGACCCCAGCCCAGTTCCTGCCCTGTGCAGCCCCGCCCACCTGTGGAATGAAACTATGTGGAAAAACCAATGATGTGCAACTATGAAGACTGTTCTGGGTCCTCCCCCTTCTCTCTGTCTCTGTCTCTGTATCTCTCTCTCTCTCTCTCTCTCTCTCTCTGTCAAAAACAATAAAAATAAATCTTTAAAAAAGAAAATGTTCTTTTTTTTGGGAGGGGGGTGCTTCAAAGGTGTTTCCTAAATCAAAGATAGTGTTGTTATTTAGGGGAGTATCAATGAAAAATTTTAAAAATAGAACTAAAAGAAATCTCTAATGGCCTGAAGCAACTTAATATTTTAACCCATCCTTCTACTTGGGGTTCTTTGTTCTGAAGCCAAATTTGTGTTTTCTCACTTTCTTAAGAAGCATTTGTACCAAAAAAATAAGTTGTTTACAAAAACAATTCCCCGCAACTTTCCACTTAGCATGTATTACATTTGTAGAAGAACAACCTTTTTCCCCCTGAGAGTACATTTCTTCTGGGGGCGGGGGGGGGGGGGGGAGATAAATGCTAATATGAAATACTAAAAGTAGATCTTTTGAACTGTTATTAAATTGTCTATATGAATTAGTGTTTCATCATAGTTGTATATATTACTACAGTTTATCTCCCCATCTCTTCATATTTTTCCTCTTTTTGAGAAAGACAGTTGAAATGTACATACATGTAATCTTCGGAGGATAAAATTATTCTTAGTCAGAATGCTCATAATTGAAGAGAAACTATGATGAACATATTTATAAAATATTTGGTCCAATTTTCTATTAACAAGCAAAGCTGATATTACTTATACAAAGGATAAAGCTCCCAAATATTCCCCAAAACTTCTGCCATCTTGTGATGAATGAATAGTCTTCATTGAAGGGAAAACATCAAGTAGAGATGTTTTGCATTGATAATACCTACAAATCCACTAAGGTTATCATAGAGAACAGTTTTCCAGAGGGGAAGCACACGAGCATTAAGCATTTCCTTGGGGAGGAAAACAGCACTAACCCCTGAAGAAATAGGTTCAAAAGAGAGGGATTGATGAGAGTTTATTACAGCACTAGCTCCGCTTTAGGAACTCACCTGCCAATGCTTATGCATTCCTCACAACTATTGTGAAAAGTAGAAATTATCCTCATTTTATGATGGGGTAAAGAATGCTAAGCGCTCACTTTGCAGTGCCGGGGACCGAGGATTGAATCCCGGCCCTGGCCCGTGCGGACCCATGTGCTGAACTGGGGAGTGCTCCCAGTTCGGTTCTCTCTCTGTCTCTGTATCTCTCTCTCTCTCTCTCTCTCTCTCTGTCAAAACAATAAAAAATAAATTAAAAAAAAAAAGAAATATTAAGTAATTTGCCCAGGATTACAAAAATATAAGCAAGGGGAGCCAGAATTGCAACCTAGGAATTAATTCCTAAACCCACCTTTTAAATTAAATTTGCCGGGGTGACATGGACTAGTAAGACTATATAGGTTCCAAGTGTACAATTCTGTAATGCATTGAATATGTGTTGCATTGTGTGTTCACCACCCAGAGTCAGTTCACCTTCTATCGACACATGTTTGACCTTTATTCTATAAGATCACAGGTGTAAAAGAGAAGCTTCTAGTTTACAATATTACTCGGATCAGCCTTATCAAACATCAGACATAGAACATGGTTTGATTTTCCCATGGTGATTCACAACACTGCAGTACCTCAGAACAGTGAGACAGTGAGGAACCTAATCCTCCTCATGAGCATGTCCATGGACAATTCATTTGACATTTCCACATCTCACTTTCCTTTACTGTAACTTTGAAATGATAATACCTGTTGCATCTACTTTGCACAGTTGCTGGGCAAATCACGTGGCATATATGTGAAGGAATTTTCTTGTAAATGGAAAGCTCTAAGTATACTTAAATCCATTACTATCTTTCTGAACATCCATCCATTTATTCATAGTATTACAGATAGAAGAGATTGTCTTGAATATGTAACTGAAATAACACCTTTTTTTCCTCTTCACAAATTTCTCAAAATTCAGTTAACAAAAATTTAAATGACTTTCAATGAATTGCTAAAATAAAGATCACATGCTCTACAAATGTAATACTTATTTGGATATGTAAATCTACTCATGAAAAGATACGTAAAATTTACAATCAGACAATAATAACAACTGAGTCTAAGTATTCAGTGATGCTTCTTTCTCCTTTGATTTACAACCTCCTCCTTATTCATCCATGATCTGTTGCATTTTATTAGGTGTGATGTTCTCTAACTACTATCCCTGACACTAATAAAAACTTCTCTTTCCCTTTAAAGCCTTTCAGTTATCTGAGTAGCATAAGCAACAGAAAAATAGTGGCCTTATGTTATGATAATGATATTTGGAAAGTCTCAGGACTTGAAATGTTTTAGTTTATTTCAAAATATTCTAGGTTTTTGCTTTAGAAAAGAGAGGAAAGCAGCTGGAGAAGAGGACAAGCAGAAGGGGAGGCAGGAGAATTTAACTAATGAGCCATTAAAGGAAGTATGTATTAGCCCACCCATTTGACAGCAACGTTACTTCTCATTCATCATCACTGTAAAACTATTTATTAAAAACATTAATTTTAAAATGTGTTATTATTTCTGTTACAAACAGGGCTCTTTGATTTTTTTTCCCTAGTATTGTTTTTATGCATTGTTTCATTATTGCAGTATGAGAATTGAGCAGTGGACTTAAATGTGTCATATTTCAGTGCCTAGCAATTTATGTTGAAAACAAAAATTTAAGAAATTTATAACGTGGGGCAGCAGCTCCCTCTACTGTCTTCAATGGAAAAGTTCTAAGCAAAGAATGATACTTCACAGCCTTTTGGAGGATGTCTAAGGTATGGAAATTCTTCAGTGTTTGAGGCTTAATTATAAATCGACATGATTTTCAAAATTTATTTTTAATACCTTGTATTTTCTGCTTATCCTGTACTTAAATGCAAATGCTATTTCATCAACAATCACTTTCAATGTCAACATGATGTTCTCTTGAAGTGAAAACCCTTAGCTCATGGATCTCTAAAATGCCCATCTATTCTAAAAGGCTGATAAAACTCTATAGCACTAATTTTGTGGAAGCTGACTTCGATGGAATGTATGCTTCTTTTCTAAAACAACAATATGATTTAAAGCATACACAACCTTGTTATTTCTATTTTAGTTTTAACATCAGTGTAGAATTTCTTTCACCTTTAAAACATGAGTCATTGCACAGTCCTGAAGGTTATGGTTATGCAGCAGTGTGCACAGTTAAAAGTGTAAATTTAAGGTGTAAAATTGAATGTATCTATTCAACAAATACTCATTGATCATCTACCATGTGTTAATCACTGTTATAAACACTGAGTATCCAGTGGTTTAAAAAGAACATAGCAACAAGAAAACTACAGACAAGGCCTCTACCTTCAGTCATTTACATTTTGTGTGGGAGCAGGAGCAATGATGAATAAACAACTCAATAGGTAGAGGAAACAATTTCAATTTAGTATGAGGTCCTATAAAGAAATAAACTGGGTAATTTGAGAGTGATTTAGGAAGATGAGTTGTTACTGTAGATAAAGCAGTCCAGGTGGCATCTCTTAGTATCTAAATGGTGTTACTTAAGGACCAGAGCAAGAACTTTCTAGCCAGAAAGATTAGGACACGCAAACGGCCTGAGATGAGAAAGAGCTTAATATATTTAATAAACATAAAGGAGCTAAGAGAAGAGTAGTGCCAGAAAAGGTTTTGGAGTTCACTGGCTTTTATCACGTAGGGCCTTATTGGAGAGCATGAGTATGTGTGTGGCGGGGGAGGGGGTGTAATCAGGGGAATGGTAATAAGTGGCCAGGAAAATCAACTGGACACATCACCCTTTTATGACTTCGTGTGTATGCTTTCATGTGAGGTGGTCATGTTTTTATTTTGATGTGATGAAATTGTTATTCCTACTAGTAATTCTAGAGGTAGCATCATTTTTAACACATGATTTTTAGTTCTTTACCTAACCAAGAAATAGACATGTTTGCTGAGAGAAAACAAGAAAACTCACAAAGCTTTGATAGTAACCCATTTAATTTCAGTCTTGCCTGAATCCAGTGGATACCACATTATTTATTAAAGATGGAGATTTTAATCACATATATGTTGGTCTTTTCTTTTCTCCATAGCTAGACCTGATGCTTCCTTTATTTTTTTAATTGTTAAATTTATTGGGGTGACATTGGTTGGCAAAAATTACATAGGTTCCAGGTGTACGCTTCTACATTATATCATCTATGTCTTGCATTATGTGCTCACCACCCAGAGTTAGTTCTCTTTCCATCACCATATATTTGATGCCCCCTCCTTACTCCCTCCTCTCCCTTTTCCCCCCACCCCCTCCACACTTACCCTCAGCTAACCACTAAGCTATTGACTGTGTTTGTGAGGTTTTGTTTCTTTGTTATGTTCAGTTTTATAGTCCACCTATAAGTGAGGCCATATGTTTTCTGATTCTTTCAGTCTGACTTATTTCGCTTAATAAGATGGTTTCAAGGTCCATCCATGTTGTCACAAATGACTATATTTTGTCTTTTCTTATTGCTGAGTAGTATTCCATTGCATAGATGTACTACAACATCTTTGATGCTTCCTTTTTGATAAACTATAGGTTGGGTCAAACAGTCATAACAATGAATATGTATGTCCTCAAAATATCACAAATACTAATATCTTGCTGCACCTGTACTTCATTATCCATCACTATCCCCAAATTGTATGTCTCCCATCTCCAACTTTATTTACTAGGCACTGAGAACTCTAGGTGCAAAGCTATTGTTTTCAGCATAGGGCAAGGCCCACCTCTAAAACAAGCTAGTACCCCAAACACATTTTGGACTGCAGAATAGAGCAGATGACAAAAAAAAAAAAATTGTCCGATTAAAACATTTGATTTCTTGTTAAAAACACCCTGCATGTATATGCATTTTGAGGCTCATGAAGCCTTAATGGGAATCTAATTTACATTCTTAACATCTCTTCTAGAAGCCTTGAACTCATCGTGGTTTTGTCATATTTCTCAGTTTTCCTTTCAGCAGAGAATCTTAGTACCTTGGATCTATTAAATAACTAAAGGCCATGTACTATAATGATAATATCTTCAGAAAAAATGAACCTAACTCTTTGAGTCAATGGGAATCGCAATTTTATTTCTTAATAAAAATAAGATGACTTTCCTCAGATTTAAAAATAAAGATACATAAGACTGACAGAATGGAGACATGGCCAGTTAATCATTTTATTGCCACTTGTCCCCCACTAGGGTCATGGTCCCAGACAGAACAGCTGTTGCCAACATTGCTGAAATTCCTGTGTCACCTTGTGTTGCCATAGAATACATAGACATGCAAGTGAGGCAGCTGAGGATATCAGGTTGAGAATTTGAAAACTAGCACTTGGTTTCAATTTCCTAATTACTTCTGTTTTTCTCTCCCTATGAACAGCAGCAGTGAGACATTAGTAGCCACTCTCTGACTTACCAAGTTTTTTTACTAATTATAACCTCATTCGGGAGGAAAAGGGTTTCATCTGACAGCCACTGCCTACTTTTTCATCTTAGATTATGTTATTGAAGCCAACTACCAAGACATTTGAACTGACCAACATTATGTATAGTAATGATGGGACAGAATATTTGAAATACTTGATTTTGTCACCAAATTTGTCATTAGTTGGGCCAGTATGTGAATTAAGCACCATTTCTATGTGCTTAAGAAAGGTTCTAATAAACCTGACTGGCCTTTGGGAAGATATTCAGAAAGGGAGACTTATTTTCTAAATAATCTTATAGTTATAAGGTTTATCTTAAAGTGTCCCCATACTGTATTTAATCTTATCACTGTAGAATTCTGTGAGTAGGCAAGAAAAGATTACCTCCTTTGTAATGAGAAGAAAACTCTGGGCCTTGCGAAGTCAGGGGCTTAGCTAAAAAAAAATCCATGCAGTCAGTTTTCTCTGCACAACTACAGCCTCATCAGAAACTATTTTGATTAAAGAAAATACTAAAAAGAAATGATGTAACTAAAGAAGCAACAAGTTTTCAGCATTATCTGAGGAATCTGAAACACCATTGACCAGGGGGTTCTTGATTAAAAATTTGGTCTATCTCCTGCCGTTCCCAAGTTTGTCATGCATTCTTTCCAAAAATCGGGACTTTTTTAAAATGCCGTGGGACACGGGACAAATTGTTAAAAATCGGGACTGTCCCGCCAAAAGCGGGATGTCTGGTCACCTTACTCTAGCTATATCTGTATTTTCATTAAAAAGTAAAAAAGGTCTGAAGCAAATAAGTTATGACAACATTGGATTTTGTATTTATGGATATTTATTATATAATTTTCCATACCTTTCAACATGTTAGAAATATTCTCAATTTATTTTAAGAAATAGAAAAACTGTTTTATGGGATTAGCAAAGGTTAATATCACTAATTACTTCTTCACTGGCCTAGTGTCAGTATCTTCTCCTTTGCCAAACATCTTTTGTGGAATAAGCCTAGGTGTTTTAAAAATATCACCAAGTACTTTTTTTCTAGAATTCCCCTGAGTGCACCCTCTATAAACATGAGATTCACTTGAACCAAGAATTCTGATTTGCAGATTTATCATTAGTACAACTGACCCATTAGAGAGAAACCTTGATGTTGCAAACATTCAAGTTGGAAGTAGAAACTACAGTCTAAAATAAAAGTTACAGATTGCTCGTTTTGCTTTTCTCCAGAGCTTTTCAGGATGTCCCCAACTACTCAACTTTTGCACATGCTTTTGCCCTTTATATGTAACTTGGCAGTGGGTAAGCCAGTGCCACCAGCCTGTATATCTAAAGTCCCAGCAGTTTACTCTGGAAATTGCATTGTCCCTGCATAGGAAGCATTGTCATTCTACCAACACTTTTAAAGAGAGTGAATGTTATCACTTACAGTAAATGGAAACTCGAAGTATTGATAAATACAGGCTGTGCAAGCCAACTTCTCTCCTGATTTGAGTGTCGTATCGAGAGATTCCTGAGGTCAGACAAGGGGACAGAGGCACAGTTGTTCCCCAGGTATAGTTTTTGTTGGTGGTGAGCTTTTAGGATACCACCAGATATGAGTAATTTGTTTCACACATCTCCATCCGTACTCGTTTTCGTGCCCCTGTGGTTTCTATCACCTTGTGCTGGGTCGAT
>PVKE010020155.1:0-27745 GCA_004027555.1 Craseonycteris thonglongyai
GAGAGTTGTGGGGGGAGGGGGGAGTGGGCACCAGATATATGGGGTTGGAGGGGGAGCTGATTCTGGGAGCTGGGCACATAATGCGATGCATGGGTGATGTGATGTGGAGTTGTCCATTGGGAAACTATCTAATTGTTACCAACCAATGTCACCCCATTAAATTTAACAATAAAATATAATAATATAAAAATAAAAAAAAAGAGATACACAGAGAAGAGGAGGAAGCGATGTGACTGCAGAGTTCACTGCTGAACTTTGAGAGAATCGATTTCTATGGTTTTAAGCCTCCCTCTTTGGCCTCTTTGAATTTTGAAGCAGCATACACCGCACTTGGGAATTACTACTCCGACCTATTTATTAGGAGGTCAGAATGTTATCAGCTAGTTTTTTTTACTGTGTTAAAATGCACATCACATAAAATGTGCCATTGCCACCATTCAAGAGTACAGTTTACTGGCATTAAATACATTCACATTGTTGTGTAACCATCACTCCCATCCATCTCCATAACTCTTCTCATCTTGTGAAACTGGAACTCTGTATTCATGAAATAACCCCCCACTTTTCCCTCACCCTTGCCCCTGGCAACGGTCTTTCTTCTTGCTGTCTCTGTGATGTTGTTTACTCTAAGTACCTCATATAAGTGAAATCATATATAGTGTTTGTCTTTTTGTGACTGGAAGATTTCGTCTAGCATAATCCCACCTAGCACGTGACAGGATTTCCTTCTCTTTTAAGATTGAAGACTAGTGCACTGTATGGATGTCCCACATTCCGCTTGTCCATTCATCCACAGAAGGATAGCTGGGTTGTTTCCATGTGTTCGCTGTTTTGAGTAACGTTGCTATGAGCATGGGTGTTCTTCAGAACCTCGCTTTCCATTCTTTGGGGGTATATGCCCAGAAGTAGAATTGCTGGATCACATGCTAATTCTATTTTTAGTTTTTTCGGGAGCTGCCATCCTGTTTTGCACAGTGGCTGTACCATTTGACCTCCCCACCAACGGTGCACATGGGTTCCAACTTCTCCACACCTTCACCGACATTCGTTACAGAAGGACACCAGTTTTGAGACACAGAAAGAGATAACTCTGCAGAGGTCCAAGCTGCCATGCAAGCTGCCCTACTATTCAAGCCACGTGACCGAGAAGATTCCACATTGATGAAGATGCTGGCTGGAGTCTCCGAAGACCGCCGGTAGAAGACAGTGCAGGCTGCTGGGGCTTTCTGCAGCAGAGGTCACTATCCTCCATTGGAACGACCATTTGTGGCACACAGCTGGACCCTAACAGAGACTGAGCCCTGCCTGTGAGACGCCAGGAACTGTACCAGCGGAGCGTCCTTCGTGAGCTGGGTATTATCAGCTCCAGCATGTCACCTACTGGGCGGGCATAGAAGACATCTGTTAGAGAACGGAGGTGCTCTAGTTGTCATCGGGACTGGGCAAGTCCTGAGAATCCCAGTATAGTCCATGAAAAGGTGCCAGGTCACAGAACGAAGTGGCCTTCCCCAGGTTTTCAAAGGAGCCACGGAACGCTGCTCTCAAATCCCCTTGTGCAGGTTAGCTCCTCAGAGCCCGTGGGAGGCCCCTTTGCACTGTCCTGGCCGTGGCTGCTGGCCGCTTTGCAGACAAGTGGTTTTTGCAGGGCAGTGAGTCCGGCGGGTGACAGCCGGAAGTCCGCGTTCCTGTCTGTCATGCCGTTCAACAGCTTCCTGGCCGCTTGCTCCCTGCCTGGGGCGTGCTGGGTTTTGAGGGAATACGAAAGTGATTAAAGCCCAGTCGCAGAAGATCACAGCAGTTTGGAGAGATGATACTGACCCTGAAACAATCCTCACAGACGTGTGTCTGTGGTGGGATCCCATAAAGATCACCTTGAACATCAATTCCCAGAGGGCACAAGCCCAGCCCTCATCTGCACCCAGACTGTCCCAAAGCAGCCTGTGGTGCAGGGGTTTCCCACAGCGTCCTGGCTCTCTCCAGGGCCGGGCCGGAGGTAGTGACACCTGTCAGACATCAGAGAAGTGGGCAGACGCCACCTGTCATGCGACGGGCTGACCAGTGAGGAAATGGGGTCACATCTGTTTTATGGGGCTCAACATCAAGACAAGCTACTTCTCAAAGGCAACTGCTTCCATAAAGGACGATGTTGAAAAGGGTAAATAATACACTGTACTGCAGTGATTCTCGGAGGCGCCGTTTTTCACTCTAGTATCTCCGAATTGAGGTGCGTCTTCCAAATAGCTGTTGGCCTCCCAGATAGAGTTGTCAGTGCCCACGCAGGTGTGGGTTTCTGTGGCTTGGAAGAAAATGCCGGAGACAGCAGAGGCGTATTCTTACCCTCTAGGAGCCAAATGGCTGTGGGTATGGGGTGAGGGAGGTGGTAACGCAGACGTGTTTAGTAGCATTCCTCACATGGGTGTCAAAGTGGGGGAGCCCTGCACAATAGCAAAGCCAGTGTCGGGGTCCAATGCCATGGCTCCCTGTCCTGCTCTGGATGTTTTTAAGAAGTGCTGCTTCAGAGTGGCCCCTTGGTGGAGAGTGGTGGGAGAAGGCACGAAGGAGCCTTCTAGGAGAGCCAGGAATCTCTCATCCATGGATGGTCGTGCTTAGTGATGTGCCATTGATGGGGATAAAAAGCCCTGAATTGTAGCATTTGCCCATTTACATGGTGTCAGTATTCCCACCATGGCTGATTTTAGGCAACTACCGTATTTTCCGGCGTATAAGACGACTTTTGAAACGAAAAAAAGTCAACCGAAAATCGAGGGTCGTCTTATACGCCGAGTATATCCCGAAAAACGTCTCGATATGCCGCTAAACGAGTTTTCCAACTCGATCCCGAAAAACGTCTGGATATCCCACTAAACGAGTTTTCCAACTCGATCCCGCACCAATCACTGCAAGGCTGCTCGGACCACCTCTCTACCGTATTTTCCGGCGTATAAGACGACTTTTGAAACGAAAAAAAGTCAACCGAAAATCGGGGGTCGTCTTATACGCCCGGTCGTCTTATACGCCGGAAAATACGGTAATGGTTTAAAAACTGGTCTGCAAAATTCCTGAGTATTTTAACAGTCAGCTCACCACTGATCACAGGTATATATACACATAGATAGAACTCATCAGATATTAACATATTTAAGATTTATGTATTTTATTATATGTCAGCTTTAGCTCAATGAAATGTTTTGAGAGAGAGAGGTCTATGTCACTAACACTTGCTGGCACACAGGACAATATTGTGTGAACACCATGGGCAGTCTGACTCAGAGTCAGATTTTGAATGTGAAAAAGTTTGTTTTTCTCTAAATTTCATATAAATTTATTTTCTCATAAATGTTCCTTTTATGTATGTACAAGAGTGGTATATATACTCATATACATACATGTGATAAATATCTAAATCTAAAAGAACTCTTATTACTAAAAAATCCTAAAATATTTTCTTAGTTTAATTGACAGCATTTTTGTTTCCTATGGTAGATAAAATAGTGGTATATCTATATTCAAGATTTCTTGAAATATAATTTTTTTTCAGATTTATGACTGTTCTGAAGAGTTGGTTAGAACACTAAAACTATGAATCAAGAGATGGGAGGTCTGTATTTGCTGCTGTGTGACCTTGGGCAAGTCAGTTACCTCTCTGAGTTTCAGTTTCCCTACTTCTAAAATAGGGATCATAATACTATTGACATCATATAGCCACTGGGAATATCGAAGGAGATACGGTGTATAGTGTGCTTTAGCGCCATGCTAATAGAAGTGAGGCACGCTAAGAGCTCAACAGAGGGCAGCTAAGTCTTGTCATTGTTGCCAGCCCTGGGCCTCCCTCCATCAAATGCCCCAAATCCCTGGTTTGCTGGGAAGATCCACTGAGCTAATGGATATAAAAGTGCTATGCAAGCTGGAAAGTGTTCTGCTAATGAAAACGATTGTTAACAGTCTAAAGCTGAGGTGTCCAATCTTTCGGCTTCCCTCGGCCACTTGGAAGAAGAATTGTCTTGAGCCACACGTGAAATACACTAACACTAACAATAGCTGATGAGCTAAAAAAAAAAGCAAAACAATCTCAAAATGTTGTAAGAAAGTTTATGAATTTGTGTTGGGCGCATTCAAAGCCATCCTGCGCCGCATGCAGCCCGTGGGCCGCTGGTTAGACAAACGTGGTCTAAAGATTGTGGCAACAAACATGTAACACATCAGGGCAACAAGAGCACGACTGGGCCCATCACCCCAGGGAAAGAGTGAAAAGGGAACCGCGAAAACACACATCAAGGCTCAAGCCCCACTTCCATACGTGGAAGCATCTGTCAATCTGTGGTTAGACCTGCCCACCCAGCCTGGCCTCTTGGCCATTTCAGAATGGAGAAGTGGCCATGGGAACAGCTGCTTCGTCTGTAAAGGGCTGACGTAGGGGCTTGGACAGAGGGTGGGGGAGAGGCAGCAGAAGCTGAACTGAAAACGTGACCAGAGAGGCAGCGTCTGCAGTCCCACCACCGCCCAGCTGTACTGTGGCAGGACCATGTGGCTCCACGGTTGAGGACGTGGCCTTCAAAGCCAGAGGAAGCCGGTTCCGGTCCCAGCTCGGCCCCTCACCAGCCCAGGGCCCTGAGCACCCCCTGGCTGAGAAACGGGGCCAACGGTACCTTCCGGGTGGTTGGGAGAATTAAATTGGATAATGTGCGTGAAGCACCTAGTAGGCCGGGCACATGGCGTGTGCCTCAGAGAAGGTCTCGGTAACGTGGTGCTAGCCCTGGGGAGGCACAGTCAAGCCCACCAAGCTCCGTGCGCCTCGTGCTAAATAGAGAAAGAAGCACGGGGCGCTGTGGAAGGGCGCTGTGGCACCGTCACCCCACGTCGCGGTGCCGGAAGATCTGGAAGAGCTGAACGTTCTCAGATGGGTAAAAGCTAAGCAGGGGAGGCGTGGGGAGGGCTTGCCTGGCAGGTGTGAGAGCAGAAGCCAAGTCAGGAGCCATGAGGCAACCAACTGTCCTACACAAAGGGCTCGTGCTCCAAAGACGAACTCCTCGCCTGTAGGTTGGGAGTCACAGGGAAACCGGCATGTTTCCTCCTTTTCTGAGCCAATGCTCACACTCAGCTGGCAGGGGAATGGGCTGTTGTTGCTGCTCCCGAGTGAGCTCCCCGCTCCCAAAGCATTCAAGCACTGCCACCGGGCCCGTCCCGGGCCTCCAACCTCAACCATATTCCTGTCTGCGTCACAGGGGCTGGTGTCTGTGGGCTGTGCCTCCCAGGCTCCCTTGCCAGCGGGAAACGTCATGACCTGTCTTTGTCCCTCAGCCACACCGGTTTCCTCTCCTCAGTCCTCCACTGCCTGACCTTCATCCCCACCCCCTGAACTGTCTCACTGGCTTCTGGGTGGATCTTCCAGTTCCAACCACTGGGAACTCACCTGTAGGACCAGGACCTGGTCTGTCATGCTTGCTGTCATATCCCCAGAGCCCAGAGAGAGGCCCAGCATGAAAGCATATGTTATAAGTGCTCGTTTCAGGAACAAGTAAGCAGCCCTTTACAGTTTACATGGTGTTTTCATGTCCACAAAACGCTCGATCCGCACAAGCCTTTAGGTAGGTGGTTTCTCACCCCCTTCCAAGAGGAATAAATTGAAGCCCAGAGAAGCAAAGAGACTTGCCTGAGGTCACACAGCCAGGAAGTGGCAGGGCTGGGATATGAGCCTGTGTCTTTCTGAAGCCAAACTCCTTGTTCTAGGACATGATGTCATAAATTCTATCCCTGCTAACACATTCTTTGGGCTGCTCTTCCCTTTATGTGAGGAGGCTGCTCTGAATTTCTGCCCAGTGGTGCCCATCATCCAGTGGCTGCTGTCATGAATGTCCTTTTAGGGACTAACAATTCCCCAGAGGCCAGCCATACTTGAATTCAGAACATGTCCTCCTGGCTTTGTGAGCCTGGGCCAGTCACACACTTCTCTGGGCCTCAGTTTTTTCATCTATAAAATGGGGATCATAGTAATCTTCAGCTTGCTACTGAGTCAGAGTGTAATAAAGAGAGACTATTATTTAATATTAATGTTATTTTTTCCTATACATATACATCAAAATATTTCTAACACAAAAGTAGAATCCCAGAACATTCCTGTTATAAAAAATTAAAACATTGCAAATAAAGCTAAAGAGTTCCTGGCAACCACTGTTGGTCTGGTGTGTAATTTCCAGACCTTTCCCTCCTCCCCTGGAGAAATAAAGGGAGGTGTTAAAGTGATAAGTGTCACTGTCTTGTGTCACTTGGTCCTAGTTAGATTTGCCCACTCAGCCCTGACTCAGAGATGTCCCTGGGTTTTGTCTTCCATGGAAGTGTCTTCCCTCCTGCCTTCTACTATGAGCTCCGTGGTCTATGATGGGAGCTGGCAGACAACATCCCCATTTTGCAGATGGAAAAACTGAAGTTCCAAAAAGCAAATGACACTTGCCTAAAGTCACACGGGAGGAAGGAGTGGGGCCAGATCCCAAAGCAGGATCTTCTGACTTGGGAATGGCTAAATGTCTCTTCTGGAACTGCCCACCTGGGGACAGACTGCTAGGCACAGCTTCATTCATTCATTCATTCATTCATTCATTCATGCAATCTTTGCTGCCCACAAGCGAGGCCTCCCGCTGGGGTAGAGATTCCAACTGTGCCCGGAAGAGGGATGAGAACTCCATAGCTGCTCCCAGGACCGTGCAGCTTATGTATGTGCTTCCTGTTGGGAGAGGGATTCTGACAAGAAAGGAGCATCTTCGTATCTGTACTGTTTATAGTTTTAGAGACAAGCATACATTTCCTTTGTTACTAAAAAGTAACAGAAGTGCAAAGCCAGCAGAAGTCCACAGACAGTGGCTGGTCAAGGCAAATAAGAAGCTGGGTGGTGGCTGAGGGCTTTGTGAGGCCCCAACACACCCTGGGATCTGAGACGCCGGCTCCCAGGCAGTCCGGCGTTGTGAAAGGGTAAAACGGGAGGCGTGGCGCAGCCCCCCTCTAAACGGCCCCCCAAGCCCAGAGGTCATTTCCTCTTGCACAGTGGATGTATTCTCTTATATATCTGGCCAAACGCAGGGGAGGAGCCCAGGCTATGGAGCGGATGGGCTGAGGAAGAAAGGGGGAAAAAGGAAAACAACGTGAAGTGGTGTTTTACGAACGGCCCGAAATCCCCTCACACAGTGAATCACACAATGAATCACAGGGCCACTAATGAGGACGACTCCGGGAAGTCTAGGGAACCGAGTCAGGGGAGCTGCAGGAAATCGGGTAAAAGTGGATAAAGACGCACGTGTGCGCCTGCGCGTGCACAAACACACACACACACACACACACACACACACACACACAGAGAAAGGGAGCCATGCTGAGGAAAAGAGGGTCATGGGAGAAAACAGCCCTTCAGAGTTAGGACTAGAGCCATCCCAAGATCCATTTGTATAGAACTTTCCGTGGTCGGGGGCCACAGCTCCCCAAACTCCCCAAGGTCATGGTCAACTGCGGGGAGCACTGGGTCTCACTTCCTGGACCGGGAGTTGCTGGGCCGGCCCCTGGGCTTCAGGAGGAGACAGCGTCCCCCACACGCAGCTTGTTGGGGCCCGTGATGCTTGTAAGCACTCAGCACTGTGCCTGCGGTTTTTCACGTCATGTTGTCATTAGCAGGAACCTTGGGAAGGCCTGTGTCCGGTGGGTAGGAGGGGTGGGAAAAGGACAGGGAAGCCAGGGCAGGGTTACCTAGGAAGGGAGAGGGGACCAGGGTCCCAGGAGAGGGGCTGGGAGTGAGCGTCTGCTCTGGGGTCAGGCCTCGGGCAATTGAGGGAGCTGGTGTGGGGGGTGAAGTCACTGCAGGTCACCCAGACTGGCAGTCAGAAAAGCTGGATGTGGATGAAAGCAAGGACCATGGGGACAGTGCATCCACTGCTGAGCAGGGGGAGGAAAATGCAGGTTCTGTCACAGGAAGGACGGGGTGGTCCGGAGACAGAGGTGTCCTGTGTCCGCCAGTCATGCATGGAAGCTTTGCCTTTTGCTGTGTGACTCTGGGCTCACCGTTGAGCACTCTGGGCCTCAGTTTCCTCTGTGGGAGTCTGGGGCTCCCATCTCCCCACAGGACGATGGCTGAATCTGACACTACCCACTGTACCTACCTGCCCCCATGGTGGCCCCCTCCTTGCCTCAGAGCCTCCAGAGCTGGGCAACAGCCAAGAATTTCTCATTGTCTTTCTCTGCAAAACAAACAAGTCAGGAGAAGTCACCGCCGGCAGCCCTGCAGGCCTCCCCAGGCCCAAGCTGACGGTCAGAGCCAGGGTAGAGGGAGCCAGCAACATCACCCTGTGTTCTGAGGTAGTCCAGGGCAAGTCTCTCCAGGGCCTCGCCTCCTTCCTGCCAGCCCTACCCTGTGTCTGATGCCAACGCACAGGGGAGTAACAAGACGAGGGCCCTGTGTGGCCCAAGTCCCAGAGCTCTCAACACCTTTCTGACCCCTCTTCATGTCCAGGTGACTCGACTTCTGCCTTGGGGACCTAAAGGCTCACAAACAGCCCCGAGCAATGACAATGGCTGACGTGTACTCTTGCCACCCAGGATGGGGGAGGAGGGCATGTCACAATCACCCATCGTGGGGGGAGCGAGGGCACCTCATTGTTTGAACTTGACTGCTCGGCTCCCCCCCCGAGACCTATAAATGGAGTCCCCGATGCCCTGGCCCTGAACGGAGCTCCTGGCCGCTGACATGGCCATGTGGGACGCAGTTCTTCAGACGCAGTCCCAGCAGCCAGGTGACTCAAGACGGAGCCCTGACTCAGCCCCTTATGAGCTGTGCAGCCTTGAGCAAATAACTGAACCTCTCTTAGCCTGTGTTCTCATCCCTAAAGTGAGAGTAATACTGGCACCCATCCTACAGGGGACACGGAGGAAATATAAGAGAATTTGGGACAGCTCTCAGTACAGGGCTGGGCCCAGGCTACACGGCCAGGAAACGCCAGAATCATCCCTCCTGTTGCCGTGGGGCTGAGAACCCGCTGTTAACCGCTACCTTGCCCACTTCCAATCGGGACTTTCTCGGCCTGCCCCTTCTTACTGGCCAAATTACCCTCTCCCACAGTTAGGGAGGCCACATATGGTCGCATAGCTTATGCGCTGGACAAGGGGTTGAAATCTAACCCGACTCCTCCACTCAGGCAGGCGTATGGCTATGAGTGCTCCCTGGGAGGAGCACGCCTTCTAATCTGCCTGCCAGCACCGTACAGCCAGCAGCTGGTTCCCGGAGCCCCGGCCGAGCTGGGCCCAGCCGCTGCCCATCACGGGACCCAGGACTGCCCTCCAGCCCCAGCTCAGCCACGTGAGAAGCGGGTGGCTCCTGGTCCCTCCCTAACAGGAAAAGGCCTGTCCCCCACCTCCACGGTGCACGCAGGCTGCAGAAAGTTTGTGGCTCTACCTGACATGGTCATGGTCACTGGTGGGGGTTGCAGGGGCAGGCTCCGGTGGGAAGAGAAGAGAACGATGGGCCACTGGAACCTGCTGTGTGAACTCGGTGTATATTTGGAGGACACCTTGGGAAATTCAAAAACCAATTCACAATGTTATTCGATGGCATCGGGAAATGACTGTTCATTTTCGTGGGTATTGGGTAATACAGGAGGATGTCCGTATTCTCAGAAGATGGGTTGTCTAGGGAGATGTGTCATGATTAGGGTGACCCCAGTCCCGATTTTTAACAATTTGTCCCGTGTCCTGCGGCGTTTTAAAAAAGTCCTGATTTTTGGAAAGAATGCACGACAAGCTAGGGAACGGCGGGAGATAGACCAAATTTTTAATCAAGAACCCCCTCCCCCACGGTCAATGGTGTCCCGCTTTACAAATGTTAAAATCTGGTCACCTTAGTCATGATGTTTACAACTCACTTTGAAATGTTTCAGTCAAAATATAGAGATAAAGTTGAGAAATGTAAAACAAATGTGGCCAAGTGTCTGTAGCTATTGCAGGCAGATGGTAGGTATACAGACACAGGTTGGGCTACGCTTGCCTGTTTTCTGTATGCTTGAAATCTTTCGTAATAAAAACATTTAATTGATAATTCTTTCAAAGGAAATGATGAGAAAGGTCATGTGCGTTCTCTTTGTCCCCGCCCCACCCTGCACTGCTGTCTCCACCCAGGGAAGACCACCTAGGCAGCCCTGCTTCTTTGGGGGTATAGGAGGGGGGTTCTCCTAGGCTGACACCTGAGAGCCACTCCAAGCCAGTGCCTGAGAAGGGTGAACCATCCCACCTGGCCCTCCCAGAGCGGGGGCCATACAGAGCATATTCCTCACCCTTTCAGCCTCAGGTTACTTAATCAAAAAATAAAAATAAAAAATGGAACTAGCCTGACTGCCCCTCACTAGGGGATTAGAGGCATAACTTTAACAGTGGTCTGTCCGCACATTCTGACGTGAAGCTATGTCAATGATATTCTGAGTGAAAAAGTAAGTTGCAAAACGATGTGTGTAATATGGTGTTTTTAAAAGAAAACGCAATAAAAAAAGGGGAAGCCGGGATGGCTCAGTGGGTTAAGCGCTCACTTTGCAGCGCCGGAGACCGAGGATCGAATCCTGGCCCCGGCCCCGGCCCGTGCAGACCCATATGCTGAAATGGGAGCTCACCCAGTTCAGTTCTCTCTCTGTCTCTGTATCTCTCTGTATCTCTCTGTCTCTCTGTCAAAAAAGAAAAAAAAATTTAAAAAAATTTAAAAATTAAAATAAATAAATAAATAAATAAAAGAAAACGCTAGGGGATGCCAGGATAGCTCAGCGGTTGAATGCTGGCCTTGCACTCATGAGGTCCGGGTTTTGATTCCTGGCCTGGTCCATACAGCTCCATAGGCTGAACTGCTGCTCAACTCGCCCTGCATGGAATGAAATCGTCACAACTAATGATGTTCAACTATAGAGACTGCTCTGGGACCTCCCTCTTCTCTTTCTCTCTCACCTTCTCTCAAACAATAAAATAAAATAAAATTTTAAAAAAGAAAACACTAGATATATATGACCATTGCGTGCTTCTAGAGAAAGATCTGGAAGGTGGTCTACAGAACTGTTTCCAGTGGACTGAGAATAGGTTTCGAGAAGCTTTCACTTTTCACGTCAAACCCGTCTGCACTTTTGGAATCTATTTACAGTTCTAAATGTCACACACCTGCTAGCACTTTCCAGACAGTATAATGACACTCACATAGCACCTACTATATCCCAAGAATTCTTCTAAAGACTTCATACATATGAACTCATTTGAGCAACATAACTTAATTCACATTTTGTCATTCTCATCTTTCCCAGTATAGAGATAAATGAGGCACAAGAGAGTTAAGCAACTCACCCAAGGTCACAGGACCAGTAGGTGGCAGAGCTGAGATTTGAACCTGGGCAGTCTCTCTCTACCAATGGTACCATAACAACTCTAGTCTATCAGATTGAGGCCCAGAGTCAGGAAGTGCCCAAAAAGTCGGGATGAGTTTGGCCAGAGCCTTGCTGGGAAAACAGGAAGAAAAGAGGCCAGTCCTGGTCTCTATGGGGTTCCGTCCGGTCCTGCTGTCTGCAGGTGGTAAGAACGACATCTTGAAATCCTGTCTGCTTCGCATGTGGGTCCAGCTCCAGGACCCAATGGCTCCAGCACTCACCCTGTCCCCCGCTTCACTGGGGCCTGGACAGAGGTGTCACACTGCCCAGAGCCACAGCTTAGAATTCTGAGAAGACGTGGCCCAACATCCCTGAGGAGACACGCCCGACTGTTAGCCGGGACAGATCTGGGGCGTGAAATCACGGGTAATTTTATTTCCTTCTTTGTACTTTCCCACAGTTTCCAAATTTTCATTTGGTGAACATGCATCACTGTTATAATTAGAAAAAAGAATAATGTCGTTTTTTTTTCCTCCAGGAGAAAACAAGGACATATCACAGGAAGTATTTCAGCCTGTGAGCATAAAATATATGATCCGTGTTAAAAACAAGAAGAGGGGAAGCCAGGATGGCTCAGCAGGTGAAGCACTTGCTTTGCAGCCCCGGGGACTAAGGATCTAATCCCAGCCCCGGCCCATGCGGACCCATATGCTGAACTGGGGTGTGCCCCCATGTGGGAGGCCCCCACCCACCTGCATGGAAGGAAACCATGTTGAAAACTTCTGATGTACAACTATGGAGACTGCTCTGGGCCCTCCCCCTTCTCTTTGTCTCTGTCAAAAACAATAAAATAAATCCTAAAAAAAATAATAAATTAAAATAAAAAATAAAAGCTCATTTAAAAAAGAAAGGAAAGGACAGAACCTCAGGAGAGCTGTACAAGGGTGCAGGCCTGTGAAACGCGCAGGCTCGGAAGGCAGGATGGGGTGGGGCGGATAAAATCTCTGTGTTGGAGGTAGGGATTCTAGGTAATTTAAATACTTTAAGTATTTAATTTAAGAATGCAGTAGGCTGTTTGGTCAAGAAGAATGGGAGGGTGGGGGAAGGCCGAGAGGCATAATACATTTCCACAGGGTGTCTAACCAGAAACAAAAACACCGTCCTCCTAACGAGTAAGCTTTTTATTCACCCAAATTTGACCACCCAGAGTAATTCCTTCCCAGAGATCTAACAAATTGTTCAAGTGCGGTTTCTCTAGCAGAATCGGTTATTGAAACTACCGTTTTCATTAGGGCAGAAAAGTGAAGGTTTTCTCAAGGTTCGTGGTGGGGCCGGGCTGGGGCAGAGCCGTGCCCAGAAGGTGTCGGCGACACGGCCCGCAAACAGAGCCGATCGATTTGCTGTGGAGGAAGAAGGAGATTTGCGGCCCGGAGGATCCTTCGCGGTGCTGATAGGAACAGAAACCGAGCAGAAATCCCACCCTCCGATGGCTGCAGACCCAAAAGAACGTGGAACTGTGATCTTTGGATGTTTCATAAAGTTTACCAGAATTGTTCTTGTAGAAATCAAACATTCCAATATGCCAGCATCGTCCTGAAGACACAGAACCTGTTTGCAGCCCCTCCCGTAGGCCACCTCCCAACTCAAAATCTGTCGGTGGTGCCCCACCTGCCATCCCTTGGCACAGCCTTAAAAAGTGTCCCTAGTCTGTCCCCAAACTAGAAAATCTAGGCACCTATAACCAGGCTCTGACACCCAACTACAAGTCCAAGCCTTGCACCCAAGACTGGGTCACCACTGGCCTTCATGCCGAGTCTCATTGTACCCTCACCAGGGAACTCCCTCCCCAGCCCATCTTTATGTGGCAAAAGGCTTTCTAAGCTTCAGAGCTGTGGAAGAAACCACAGAGGAAATGTTTGGCAGATCCATGCTGCAGAAAAGCAAAAAATTCTGGTGTGATTAAAAAATGCAAGCTAAATTAAAAGACAAACAACTGGAAAAAATGCTTGCAGCAAATAGCATAGACAGTTAGAACCTTTAATTTATGAAGAACCCACGTTAATCAATTTTTAAAAAGATGCACATGGATAAACGGGCAAAGAACATAAGAAGAAGCAAATATAAGTGGCCAATAGACATTTGGGGGAAAGAAAAGTGTGTTCAGCCTCGCTAAGGGCCAAAGAAATGTAAGATAACATTATGTCAGCCGGGGTACTTGCTACCTGCTCGCTGAGGCATCCACACACGTGCTGGGGGCCAGGGTGGGGTAAACTCATGAAATATTTCTGACAAGCCACTTGGTAAGTAATTAACCAAAAGCCTGAAAAATGCCCTTGCTTCTTGTCCACATATTCTTTAAACTATTTCTTTAGAAACTTTCTGGCAAATAATTTAGTGATATTTATCAATCTTCTTAAAGAGGTTCATACTTTTTGTCTCATGTTTCTGATTATTGCCTTCGAAACCTAGAAGCTGAAACATGGCCGAGGATGTGCATACAGAGATGTCCACTGCAGTGTAAACGGGTAATAGTGAGAAGCTGGAAACAACCTACACGTCCTACAGCTGGGGAATGGGCAGGTGGATCATGATGCATCCGTGTGACTGACAGCATAGCTGTATAGTAATCAAGAATTTCAGATGATGTGGGGAAATGCTTATGATATAATAGATTTGTAATGGAAAGTAAGATCTAAAATTCTTAAAGAAAAATCCTAGCCAGTGAGCTAGAAAACAATGAATTGCCTCTGGGTGGTGAATTTGGGGGAATTTGTGTATGTGCTTCTTTACCCTTTTCTGTACTTTCCAAAATTTCTACAATGAGCAGAATTACCTTGATAAACAGTTTTAAAAACTGAAAAATTGGGGTGCCAGGATAGCTCAGTGGTTGAGCACTTGCCTCACAATTGTGAGATCTGGGGATCGAATCCTGGCCCCTTCCTGTGCAAACCCCATATACTGAACTGCGGTGCAACTGGTAACTGCCAGGATGGTTCCACCACGAAGGCTCCTGCCTCCCCTGCGGGAGGCCCCCAGTTTGGTTCCTGCCCACACGGCTGCACACCCACCTGTGTGCAATGAAACCATGTCACACCTAATGATGTACAACTATGGAGACTGCTCTGGGCCCTCCCCCTTCTCTCTCTCTCTCTCTCTCACACACACACACATCTTCTCTTAAATAAAATAAATCTTTAAAAAAAAACACTGGAAAATCATCCTCCTTGGTACACTGTTGTTTTCCTATTAACAAGCGAAAGCAATCGTTCCCTTCATGAATTGGCACAAGGTAAGCTCAATCAATAACTGAGTGTCTGAATGAATGACGAGTGCTTTTAAGTCCTTTGTGAATTGTTGCTGACCTTCTGCTTTTATTGCCTGGTTATTAGTGTTTATGTCTTCTTCCTTTCCATGCTGGGAGCTCCGAGAAGGCAGAAATCACATGTCTCCATCTATTCACACCCAGCCAGTGCCTTGCACCCAACAGGTGGCCAACAGTGTGTTTTGTTGTTGTTGTTTTGGTTTGGTTTGGGGGTTTTTTGTTTTTTGTTTTAATGAATTGAGCATCTAGTATAGTTAAGTGTGTTTTAACATGAGATAAAGATTCTAGATGCCATGGATTATTTGTTTAACCTATTCTTTATGAAGTCAGGGAACTCCCAGGAAGCCAAGGAGAAGAGATCAAGATGGGGTTCTAGTGGCAACTCTGCCCCTACCTAACCCTCATGTTTATGCCAAACCTGCTGGCCAGTCCTGAGAGCACTGTCCTAGGAGTCCCCGTTCTGCAACCACCTACCTGCGGGGCCTTGGGTAAGTCACTTTCCCCTAGTTCCCTCATCGAGGAGCCAAATGTGCTGGAGAATTTCCAGCCAGCTGTCGTTACCAGCCATTCTACAAAACATCTGATGGTGAAAGCTGGTATCAAGCTGAAATGTATCTTTAGAGCACTGCAGAATTTTTCTGTAAAAAAGCAGCAGCAGCAGCTCTACTGATAATCAAATCAATACTGTGCACCAGTGACTTGGGTTCCACTTCACTTTATTTATATTTTTGTCTTTATCTCCAATTTAAAAAATAATTAAAATAGGCAACCTTAAGATTCTGGCAAGCACCATGGAATTCTTGGAGCATTGGTAGGGATGAGGAACAATTTCTCTGCAGTAAACTATTGAAGAGAATGAGCTGACATCGTTGAAGTAACTGTTTCCAATGAACGAAGGGAATGGAGAACTTGGCCATTTGTCCTGCCCATTCCTTGACCCAGAAAACTCTGGTGTATCCACAGCCCGGTGGTTTTGCTGGCTTGCAGTGACATCTGCAGACAGCAGGAAGTTGCACATCTATCTCTGAGCCAAGGATGTGGAGAGACCCCTTCCACTTTCCCTGGTCTCCCAGAATCCCCTCTCACCAAACAGGATCCAGCCTTTTACACAGAAAATGGAGCATCAATGCTGAGCCAAGCAAAAAGTCAGCCTTTGGGGAAGCCAGACGGCTTAGCGGGTTACGAACTCACTTTGCAGCCCCAGGGTCCAAGGATCAAGTCCTGGCCCCGGCCCGTGTGGACACATATGCTGAACTGGGGTGTGCTTCCCATGTGGGAGGCTCCCGGTTAGGCCCCCAGCTCATGGAGGAGGGTCTCCCATTCCGGAGGTTCCCAGTCCAGTTCGCGCCCTGCTCCGCCCCACACCCACCTGTGTGGAATGAAACTATAATGAAAACTGATGACGTACAACTATGGAGATGGCTCTGGGCTCTCCCCCTTCTCCCTCTGCCTCTCTCTCTGTCGAAACAATAAAAATAAATGTTTATATATATATATATACATATATATATATATATATATATATATATATATATATCAGCCTTTCTGAATCTCCACTTGAGCCCCTACCAACAAAAGGGAAGTGACAGAGAAAGACCCAGTGTAGTGGTAGTTCAGCTCTGGAGTCAGACGACCTTCATCAGATCCTGGCTGTGTGACTTTGGGCAAATTATTGAACCTCTCTGTGCTTTGTAAGTAGTATCCTTATCTTTAAAAAAAAGAGGGGATGGGGGGTTAATAGCCATCCCTACCTCAATAGATTGTTGACAAGATTAAAAGACTTGAAACATTTATATATTTTTAAATATACATATTTATACCGTATGTATATAAACAGTACAGTAACTGGCACATAGTATTTAGTGAAAATTGTTTATTCTTATTTGATTGAGGAAACCAGAGAAAAAGGTAACACTTAAAGAAATTGAAGTATATCCATCTCTTGCTTTGTAAGAAATGGGATCGAAATGTGTCACCACCTTGCCCTTTTGTCCCCAAAGGACCCCCCCCACACACACACACACACGTGAAGTGGGCTCACTCGATGACACTCCTCCCTCCAGAGACAATGTCACCATTCAGCTCTTCGGAGAGGCTTTCCCTGCCTGTCTTATTTCCAGGTGGCTGTCATCTCGCTCCGCGGTGACCTGGGGGACGTCCGCGTGGTCCACCTGCTGGAGCTCCGCGTCGCCAGCACCTGGCACGGTGGTGGCTGAGCCTGCTGGGCAGGGGCGGGCCGGGGAGGAGCCCCCGGGACTAACCACAGCACAACCCCTTACTGTCCCTCGACCCAACTGCCACCAGACCTGTTAGTTTTGCTTCCCCCAGCTGCCTTGTTTGCCGGCAAGAACTGTGGGTGTGCAGAAGTGCTAAAGGTCTGCACGAATCAGGCGCACGCCTGGCTCTGGGCCTGATCGAAGCCAAAGCCCACGGGCATCCTGACCTCAAAGTAGGGTCCCGCACCCCAAAACGGGTGCGAGCGTGGGCCCCGGCCCCGCCTCTGACCGGCGGTGTCGCAGAGGTGTCGATTAGCGGCTGCTCCGGAGAGCGTCCGTTCGACACAGGAAGGAGGGAAGGAGGCCGGAGGTGCCTTCACAACGCGCAGCAGCCCTGACCGATCTGATAAAGAGGAAGGAAGCCCGCGACACCGCGGAACCGAGTGACAGCTCCCCAAACTGACGAGGCCCTGCAGCTGTCACGGTCGGTTTTGCAGCCCTGAGGCCGAAAGGAGGGGAGCCTGCGCCCCCTGCTGGCCATTGTAGAGCCGCACCCATCTGGTGAAGTGAAAGCGAGCAGGGGTTTTAGGGACAAGGGCCCCCTAATTCCTGCAGCAGCAGGTGGTAAGCAGTTCCCTCGTCCATAGAGATAGTTTCTACCTCAGGACTGTCAGGGAGACTGAGTTAATATACATAAAGTGGTTAGACTAGTTTCTGGCTTTTGCACCTTAGTTTGCTGCAACTGGTTCTTTATTCCGGCGATTTTCTCGCTGTCTTTCAACCCTACATTTCCACTGTGGTCAGAGAACATACTTTGTATGATTTCATTCCTTTGAAATCTGTTGACGCTTGCTTTATGGGCTAGCATATGGTCTGCTTGCTAAAAGTTCCATGTGCACTTGAAACTGTTCTGCAGTTGTTGGATATAGTGTTCCAAGTGTCAGTTAGGTCAAATTGGTTGTGTCATGCAAACCTGCTATTCCTTACTAGGTGTGTGTGGGGTGGGGTGGGGCTGCTTGTCCTATCAGTTACTGAGACAGATGTTAAAAATCTCCAATTAAGGGAAAGCCAGGATGGCTCAGCAGGTTAAGTGCTTGCTTTGAAGCTCTGAGGACCAAGGATTGAATCCCGGCTCTGGCCCAGGCAGACACACATGCTGAAAAAAACCAAAATCTCCAATTATGATGATGCATTTGTCTAATTCTTTTAGCTTAACTTTTGCTGTATATATTCAAGACTGTGTTACTAGATACATATAAATTTAGGACTGGTTTATCTTCCTCATGAATAAACCTATTTATAAAAGGACATTATAAGTGTCTTATATAATGTTCATCTCTAGTAATGCCTCAGTCTGCTTTGTATGATAAATGATTACATCTGCTTTGTTTACTATCAGTGGAGTGACTGTTTCATCCTTTAATTTCAACCATTTTGTGTCCTTTATAGTTTACTGCTCTATACACTTGCCTGTTCTGGACATTTCCCATAAATGGTATCATATGTGGTCTCCTGTGTCTGGCTTCTTTCACTGAGAATAGTGTTCTCAAGGTCCATTCACATTGTAAGCTGTCTTTATGGCTGAATATATTAGTATTCCATTTTATGAATGTATTTTGCTTGTGCATTCATCAGTTAATGGATATGTGTTGTTTCAATTCTCCTGATTATAAACCTAGGAGAGGAACTGTTGGATACATTTAACTTTTTGAGGAGCTGTCAAACTGTTTTCCGAATCAGCTGCACCATTTTACATTGCCACCAGCAACGTAGATGTTCCAATTTCTCCACATCATTGCCAACACTTATAATTGTCTGTCTTCTTGATTATAGCCATCCTGGGGGGTATTTTTTTGTGGCTCTTTCTCCAATGACTAGTATTTTCTTTTATGTGTTTATTAGCCATTTGTAGATCTTCGGAGAAACATTCAAATCCTTTGCTCATTTTTTAATTGATGTAAGTTTGAGTTTTAAGAATTCTTTATATAACTGGATACAAGATCCTTTTCTACAACCCATATTTAGAATACTTCCATCATCCTAGAAAGATCCTTCGTGCCTGTTTAGTCAATTCCCACTCCGACCCCAGTGCCAGACAACCACAGGCTAATTTCTGTGTTTCAGGACAGCCCCATCTATAAATTTTGTGTCCTTAATGTTGTAAGACTGTGGAAGATTACACTCTGCCTTTTGGAAGTCCTCAGCTTAGCTCCCAACAAGCCATGTACAGCTCTGGTGTTCAGCAAATGTCCTGTGAAAAAAACAGTCATGTGTTTGCAGTGTCTTAGTGTTTCCTGAGTGCCCTGTATCTAAGATCCTTATGATTTTTCTCTCCTCCAGGAGAACCCCTCTGCATGGATCAAACCCAAACATCAGTTCCAGGTCCAGAATCAGCAAATACCCCAAGAGGAGAAAATGGCCAGACCATCCATCAGTTAGTCTCAGAAAGACTTCCTTCTCTAAAATTCCAATTCATTTCATCTTTATTGCTTCGTTTTCTGATGTTTAAAAATATTATTTTAGCACATTAAATCATTTTTCTGGCAGCTGCAGTATTATGTTACTGTGGCCTACTATATCCTATGCATCAATTACTGTAGCTTTTAAGTCTCTCTCATATATTTTCAGGCAAGTTTTTTTCTTTCCCTCCCCACTCCTGATATGTTGGCTATTTGGGGAACATAGTTCTTCCATATGAATTTTTAAAATATATCTAGTTCCCTCCCAAAAAAACCTGTTGAGATTTTGTTGGAAAATACATTTAATTTATAAATTACTTGAGACAAAATGGAAATTCTTATGCTTTTAAGTTTTCCATCCATGAACATAGTATACCTACCTATCCATTAAACAGATTTCTATTAGGTCCCTTAATATTTTGTACTTTTCTTCATAAAGAAATTATATTCCTTATTAGATTTGATCCTAACTATCTTATAGTTTATCTCTTCAAGCATTTTTAAAGAATAGATAATATCTCGGTTACATATTTTAAAAGCTCAAAAAAGTATACAATTGACAATTTCCCACCCATTTTCCTCAGTCACCCAGCTTTCCTCCAGAAACCAATGTTACCTATTTGTCTATTAGGTTTTAGTATGGTGAATATCAGTATATAGTAGTTATATTGATCTTTGTTTCTCAATTTTATATTTAGCAATCTGGCTAAATTTTATTATTTCTAACAGGTTATTTTGGATTTCTCTTATGTATATGCATTCATCTGCAAAGAGCTATCATTTGGTAGATTCTTTCCATTCCTTATTCTTTTTACTGATTTTACTGCATTAGCTAGGATGCCTCTAAGAAACTGGCTATGGAAAATGGCTAATAATAGCTGTGATAGCGGGCAACCCTGTCTTATTCCTGACTTTAATGAGAGGGCTTCTGTTTCACATTTATATACGAAATTTGCTATAGGTTCTAGGCAGGTGTCTTTATCAGATTAAAAAAACTTCTTACCTCTGGTCTTATTTTGCTAAGAATGAGTATATGAATGTTTTTATGAAGTTACTTTATGAACCTATTGAGATGATTTTTTTTTTCCTTTAATCTATTAATTGTGCGTAATCACCCACTTATGGGAAAAAAGTAGTCTTAAATAAAACTTTTACCCCAAGCTGCTATTTATTTTCATTACAGGGAGAAAAAAATAACCTTTTACGATAGTGAAAATATATTTTATTTTAATACAATAGCTGCCAGCAATATACTGGTTCCAGAGAGATAAAAGAAAATACAAGCATTCTATAATAAACTTTCATTTGCCTTTTCAAGTAATTCTAAAAAAAATACTCCAATTCTGTTCAACGTTATAACTTGGGTAGTTGAAATATTTTTCCATGATAAAAATGTAATTTTGACAGCCCCAACCTTGATAATTTGTAAAGAATGGAATAAAAAACCCATATAGTATCAATAATAAAGGTTTCCCTCTCTCTGAATGAAATATTATAAGCAGTGTAAGAAATTGGTTAATCAATAAACTTGATGAAATGTGTATCAAAATGTTCATGAAAAAATATTTATCATCTTTACCTTGTAGATATTTTCTAAATGGATATTTTAAATGCACAGAAATAATATTTAGCTATCTATATGCAACTCTGGAGAGATTCAAAACTCAACAGAAGCAATCAACTTAGGATAAGAATAAATGTCAGAAATCTCTTAATTGCATACAGTTTGCTCAAGGGTTTAAAGATAAGTTGTGAAAGTTACAAAGAAATAAAATCTTGTATGAATTTTGTAACAAGTCAACAATCTTAGTAAAAAAAGATAACTGTATAGAAAAATCTACATTTATATATTTTTAAAAGGTAGTCAGATCAACTGAAATGGTAGAGAGCTTTTCAACTACTGAACACAAATTTTTCAGAATCCCTTGGAAAACAGTGAGAACTTCTGTTCAGATTCTCTAATCACTTTGTTGGTTGAAGGTAGTTGCAGAAATACTATCAGATGATTTCCATTACGTCAACGTATATACTACATGAATTGTGATGAAAACTTTTATGTTCCAGATCTAAGATTTTAAGCTATGATCTTTCCACAAATAAAAGATGAAGTAAAGAGCATGTTCTAGGATTGCACTTTTTATTGGCTTTTGTCCATTTGCCAATCTCAATTCCATCTGACTAACTTCCCTGATGAAGTAGTAAGATGTCTTTCTACAGAGAAAATTAATTCTTCATCAAAATCCTAACAGACAGACCTGCTTTCCGTGAACACCAAGACACCCAGGTGTAATCACGGGGTAAATTAAAAAAAAAAAAAAAAAAAAAAGATAGAATAAATAACCAAGGTGAAAATACTTCACAACTGTTTCAAAATGTCTTTTTCATCACTCATTATTTTCGGGAATGCTCCTCCTTCCTCATCTGCCTTCTACCTGGTCCACCATTCACTTGAAAGGATACCACTTCTTTTTAATATTTTTATATTTTGGGCTTTGAGGCAAGGTTCAGTATCACCTGAATGCCAAGTTAATCACTGTTTTAAAACTAGGTGAAAAATGATGATGGCTCTCTGTGTACTGGCACAGACATGACATTTTCACCCACAGAAGCTACTGCTATAGAATTTCTCAATAGATAACCTGATATTGCTTTTTCCTGGGACCAGATAAATCGTCGTCCAATATTTAATTACAAAAAGGTGAGTGCCCAAACTTTTTGATCAGCAATAAGGAGTTCTAAGAAAGACAAAGGGAAAAATCTCCCTGAGCCAAATGGATACAACATGAAACTTTTCTTATCTTTCTATACTAAACTAATTCCTGATAGGTTAAAAAACACAGTATGCTTATAAAAGCCAGGCTTCTTCCATAAAGCCAGTGCGTAGTAAATGTTAGCATATCAAAGGGGGAAAATCACTGCTGTTTTAAAGCAATATACTTTCAAATTTCCAAAAACAGCCTATGAGAAATAGCATTTAAAAATTACCAAAAATGTAATATAGTCACAAACCCAGCTTGGGAATAGAACTTAGAAAGTCCAATTTTTAAAAAATGAGTAAATACATAGCAAACTTTTATTTTCACTCAGTTCATCACCCTTGTTAGAGCACAAATAATTCCCAGTTTAGGATTTCAATTTAAAACAATAAACCATGCAAAATGCTATTCTTCAATATGGCTGTAGAAAAATTTAACTGAAGGAAACATGATGATTGAGATTAGGCAAAACTGTGGTAAAAAAAACTGACCATAACAACTATAATTTAACCCAAAAGAAGTGACCTATCCTCTAACCAAAGTCTACCAGTAAATGGGGGAAGATTGGGAAAGCCAATAAACTGTGTGTTTTATCTTGTTTATAATATAGGATGAATAATGCATTCTTTAGATTATCCACATTAAATATGCTTTAGAAACAAAACTTGGTATTTTGATAAACCCATCCTACATTCCTTGGGTTAATTTCTGTAAAGTGTTTATTTTTACCTTACTAATCATTGTACTATGTTATAGCTAAATCAACTAAATATCAGTTTATGTAGTGTTGCTCAAAAGATCTACGAACAGCAAGGTCTGTGCTCACCTAAAAGGGGACTTTTAAATAAAAGAAAAAAGCAATAATGTTCCAAATGAATGGCACTGGGCAAAATACATACAATAAACACATTTAGAGAGAATATCAGATGCCCAGTGGTTTCTCTTTCATGAATAAAATGCTCAAGGAAGATCTTGGGAATATCATCTCTCCCTCTAAACTTTTAGCTTCTACATAGTGTGTTAGATGGTATAATTGGTATAAAAGATAAATGTTTTTAGGAAAAGTAAAAATCCATGTACAAAGTAAAATAGCAAAATCTGTAGTGACTTTCTGTGGAAGGCTCTCTTCTCTGGTGGTAACACCCATTAGCACATACCCAGGATAGACTAAATTGAAAGAGTATTTTGATACAGTAGCAATCCTTTCATATACTCTTACTAAATATTATAAAATTCCAAAAATACATAAATAGTCCTTGTACCATGCATTATGCACCAGTTCGGGGCTGACTGATGAGGTCACGGTTACTATATTAACAGTTAAACATCGCACCTCAAGAGCCCTGCCATCTATACACAGTGAATGGACACAGTAGTGAGGGCTCTAGGGAGATGGCAAACTACTTCTACAATGAAAAGTTTGTGATGAAGTGTCTCCAAATTAGAGGAGAGGAGGATATGAGGTGGGGGAGGTAGGTAGAGTAAAAGAATTTTAAAATAATACTGCATAGGAGTGTATGTTTAAAGATAGCTACTATACCTTGTCTATCCTTTATCCTAATCTGGAATAACTGCCATGTTCATGCAAAATAAAAATTCTACTTTAAAGGAAGAGAAACAGTCTGTTAGGAAAAGCATATGCTTAGTCAAGGAAAGATGTGAAGACATTTCTCTCTCATAAGTGCAATTTTACTTGGTAAGCCTTTTGGCTACATCACTGTATGCTATTTCAACCTCCTTATCGCTGGGACAGGTATTGGTGAATTCATCCCTACTATAAGCATTAGTTAAGTATCTCCAGATGCCAGTCATTCCTTTTGGAATATCAAAGTTGCGATATTTTTTGGCCACCACCTGAAATACAAAGAGATCAAAAGTTAACATTTATTTTCCATGTCTGATAAACCAGAAATATCTCTGATTTTAAGACAAATTTTGTGAATCTCTGAGAACTGCTTCTATTTGAAAAAAAGCAGGGGAAGCCAGGATGGCTCAGTGGGTTGAGCGCTCACTTTGCAGCGCCGGGGACCGGGGATCGAATCCCGGCCCCGGCCCCGGCCCGTGCGGAACCACGTGCTGAGCTGGGGAGCTCCCCCAGTAAGTAAGTAAGCAAGCAAGCAAGCAAGCAAGCAAGCAAGCAAGCAAGCAAATAAATAATAAATAAATAAATAAATAAATAAATAAAACTAAAAAAAAAAAAAATATATTAAAAAAAAAGAAAAAAAAAGCTTAATGTCCCCCATACTATTCTCATCAATTTCATCAAAGATGGGGAGAATGTAATTAGAGGTGCGGTCACCTCAATTTTAACTAGAATTTTAAACAAGGACAAGGATTACAAGCTACACCAGCAATTCAGAAGTGTAACAGTGACTGAAAATTACTTTCTTGATCACCCAGAGAGATACCACAATATATTAGAACTCTGTTTTTC
This sequence comes from Craseonycteris thonglongyai, assembly GCA_004027555.1. Taxonomy (NCBI): domain Eukaryota; kingdom Metazoa; phylum Chordata; class Mammalia; order Chiroptera; family Craseonycteridae; genus Craseonycteris; species Craseonycteris thonglongyai. Next base: position 24,551 of record PVKE010020155.1, read on the forward strand.
TTGATCTTTTTTGCTCAACTATTTAGTACAGGGTCACATAATAAATGCTCAATAAATGTTTTTTTTAACCTTAAATAGAAAAAATCAGGTGATCACAGACTAGAACTTGATGATATAAGTCAGTGTAGCAAACTTTAATTCAAAGTTACCTGTTACATCTTTGAATTTTTATGTAGTCACAGAAAGAAAATATTCCTCCTCCTATGCCTCAACTTTAAGACATAATTTTCCATTTAATTACTGCCTAAACAGCATTAAATTACACTGGTTGGGGGGAGTTCCTGTTGTACTGCCAAAAAATCAGAAAAGTTTTACACACAGAGGAAGTGCTATCTTAGTACACAGAATACTAGGTCTAATGGCAACGTGACACCACATCCTATAGGACTACCTTGACAATGTGCAGTTTGGGCAGCAGGTTGCAGTCAGCCAATGTCATTTCATTGCCATCCAGAAATTTACGTGTGGAAAACTTAATGTCCTCCATACTATTCTCATCAATTTCATCAGGGAGAGGAGAATTCAGATATTCATCCAGTTTCTGCAGTGTTTTCAAGAGACCCCTCTCCAACGCTGAAAGAAAAATGAGAATACTGTAAGAAGGAAAACCACCCAAGCCCCGCAGTAGAAGCATTCATTACTTTTGCAGTCAATAACTATTTGTCAAATGCTGATACCACTAAGCATCTGACAGTAAGCACATGAGGAACAAAACCAACAAGGTTCCTGGTCTCTTGGAGATTATTTACATGGGGTGAAGAATGAAACAAATTTGTTCAGATAAATATAAAAACATACATGATAGTTTCAGATAGCGGTATCTGTAAATACTTGTTAATAATACCCCCACTTACAAACACATTATAGCCCAGCATAGTTGATGTTTAAACTGCAAAAATGGGTGAGAAAAAGCAAACCTATTATTTCAAAACTAGGGAAGACAATACTGTCAAGAAAGAGATATTACACAGGAAGCCAAGAATAGCACTATCACATAACATGAAAAACACAGAGGGTCAGATTAGAGCTCAATTCTTCATTCTGAATTCATGTTATTTCCCTACCGTATTATTTGTTATTTGAAGGTAAAGTCATAGTGTGTGTTTCTTCTGTGTATCCCCTAAAATTCAGGGCACATACTGCACACTTGGTCATCATCTGGCCCAGACTTAAGTAGAAAAGTTTTGAGTTTCTTAAATGAATGGGGATGGTTATAAAGGACATTAGGTAAAAATGTAGAATAGACACTTTTAAAGCTATTTGTACTTGACAGTTATATCTTTGTGGGAAACTGAGAACAAGGTAGGCAATGTGTATGGCTACAGAACATAATAGCCATTTTTAAAATGTTAAGGAAAAACTGGTAATATTTTTTATTTAGGTAAATATCAAACAAATTAGAAAGTGATAGACAACAATATCAAGATTAAAGAACTACCTATTTAAAAAGGTTACTCTAGCCATTGCCAGGATCAAGCTAGTTTATTTCTTAGAGAAAATAGTTAAGCAGCGGGGGATGGAAGCCAGTAAAATAAACTTGAAGCATCAGGAGAGCTCAACAGCATCTAGAAAAGTGACCAAAATCAAGCCATTTATAAATAAAAGATAAAGGCAATAAATATAACCTTTCATTCATTACATTCAAGCTATGGATATTGCATACAGTTAGCTAAAATGTAAAGTTTATAAATTAACAAGAAAAAGTAATGTGAGAAATAGCGGGCTTGGTTAGTAAGGAAACCAGGGCATGACAGAAAACTTTTTATGGTTATACTCAACAGGATAAAAAGAAAACAGACAGTAGAATCTCAGGACTATGGAACAAACTTAAGATTTAATAAGCTTCCGATCAAAAGTAGCGAATACAGAATAAATGCATACTAGATATAAGGACATGTTCTTTGATCTGATTACAAGAAACAAATCATGGCCTCTAAGGAAGATAATAATGCCTGAACCCAAACACTGAAATTAGGTCCCAAATGGCACTTAGTAGAATGGCAAGTCTGAGCAAGTTTATAATCTTCAACCTGCTCTAAATTAATCTTTTTCCTGAATTAATTCTCAAATGTATCCAATAGGAAAATGAAGTATCCTAAATATACAAGGTTTATAACATACAATGCTTGTAATAATCCTAAACGTAAGGTATGGACTAAAATTAAGCTAACAAACATTGTAATTATTGTTCTTTCCATAACTTTGGACTTAGCATAGTACCTGCAATGAAACTGAATTGCTGTACCTGACTAGAATGTTAGGTGATTTTTCATAATTAAGAATGTCAGAATAAAGAATACATTAATGAAAACAAAGAATGCTGAATTAGTTTGATACAATTTTTATGTATCAATATAAGAAATGGTTAACAGAACAAGAACAGAAGTGCCAAAAAGTACTAAAAAGCATCATTCATAAATATACCGGTAATAAAGTTCTGAAGACACCATCACAAAAGAATTTAAAATCAGTTAAAACAAAGAAAATGTCAGGATTAACCACTAGAAGGCAGTAGTGGGCCATCAGAAAGTAGTTCCTTATCTTGTAATTAATAAATAGCACCATTATTCTCTACTACCCCAACTGCAGTAATACTGGTATCTCTAAGAAGTTCTTTCAAAAGCTCTGAAATAAGAAAAGAAAGGGGAAGCCGGGATGGCTCGGTGGGTTGGGCACTCGCTTTGCAGCGCTGGGGACCGGGGATCGTCCCGGCTGGGCCCCTGCGGAACCATGTGCTGAACTGGGAGCTCCCCTAGTTCGGTACTCTCTCTGTTTCTGTGTATCTGTATCTGTATCTGTATCTCTGTATCTCTATCTCTCTATCTCTCTATCTCTCTCTCTCTCTCTCTCTCTCTCTCTCTCTCTCTCTCTCTCTCCTCTGTCTAAATAAATAAATAAATAAAATATATATTTTTTAAAAAGTTTTAAAGAAAAAAAAAAAAAGAAGTAATGTAGCAGAGGCCATACAGTTTTAAATTAATTATGAAAATCAAAACAGGGAAAGCCGGGACGGCTCAGCGGGTTGAGCGCTCGCTTTGAGGCCATGAGGACCGAGGATCGAATCCCGGCTCCGGCCCAGGCAGGACCCACGTGCTGAACTGGGGAGTTCCCACAGTTCAGTTCTCTAACTGTCTCTGTCTCTGTCTCTCTCTCTATCTGTCAAAAAGTAAAATAGAAATAACTATGCACTGAAGA